>JAUBNY010000589.1:2361502-2378434 GCA_032275445.1 Crypturellus soui
ATCTTCTTTCTGCTAGTCCCTCTGGCTACCTGTTTATCTTGCTCTAATCTTTTTAGCCATTTGGCTGCCTTCTTCCCATTTGCCTTGCTCTAATTCTTTTAGTCAAGGACGGGCTCAGGGCACCCCCCTGTACCAGCCAGTCCTCCACAGTGTTTGATTCTTTCTTCACACACATGAGATTTACATGTATATTTCTGCTGATTTCATTGGAGCCAGTGCTGATTTACATCAGTGTAAAAGAGTACTGTTTCAAGCTCTTTGTGTTTATATAGATGCAAGTCAGCTAAACCACAAAAGCTGACTACGCACAATGGTTGTTTAAATTATCTATCTGTCTGGCCAGTTCTGTGGTGGCCGATTTTGCTTTCTGCAAGATCCGCTGCCTACCCATCACAATGAGAATATGTCTTGAATGGCCGAGTGGGATTTAGGGCATACATCACTGCCTCAGGCTAGAGAGCCTGCCGCACTGAGCCTTAGCTATATCCCTAAGCGGGGTCGTATGCAAGTGTCTTTTCAAGTCATCTGGGCAACCTACGAAGAGGAAGTCATCAGCAGGGATATTCACTATGGTGGTCTGTCGTGGCAATATAGTTTTTTGTTTTCCTTCAAGTCTGTTTACCCACTTTAACAGTGTGGGAGGCCACTGCGATGATGTGTGAGGTACTGTTGATCAGATGGACAGCCCTGATCTGCTCAGAGAATGACTCTGTGAGGAACCCTTCTACAAATGTATGTGTAGGCATTTTTGATGTTGTTTGGCTTTATTTTTTTCCTGTTTCCTTGAACTTCCTTGTTTCAGGAAATTTGATGTCTTGAGATAACACCTCAATCTTGTTAATCTGATTAGGAACAATGAAGAGCATATTCCTCTCAGTGTTTTTTTTTTTTTTCCCAAATTGTATCCTGAGAACGGTGTATGACAATAGGGAGTATTGGGAATTCAGATGGGTATGAACAATTTGGTGCAGAAGAGCTCATGATTGTGCATCTCATGATTAGCAGCCTTAAATGAGAATGTCCTATCAGGCTAACGCTTACCAGACATGCATGCATTCATCGGCCTTTTTCTTTACATTACTTAGTCAACAGGTTCAGAGACCGTGGTGAATGTAGATTTGTGTTGTGCCCAAATTCTTGTACTGTTAGCTAGTGAGTGGCAAAGCATTAGGTATAGCCCTGACCCTGTGATTTAATGATTAAAATATGCCTTGTTTCATGGTCATCCTAACTTGTCTGGAACTGACAGCTACTTGAAATTTGTTGAAGAACTTGTTCTCACAAGAGTTCCTACTGTTTTTTGATCTAAATAGTGTTGCTAAATTTGGACAAATTATTGATAAGCATCTGAGTTTGTAGATTTATCTGATCTGGATTTGTGAAACTGCTGAGTAGGTGGCACCTCTGCTGAGGTTTCATTGTAAAAAAGAAAGAGATCAGCAGATTTCCAGCCATAAAAAGAGATAATATATTATGTTACAGCCAGTCTGCAGAGAAAGATTTTGCTGTTCGTTTCAGAATTTCCTTCTGAATGCAGCAAAGACTGTTTTTTTTTTTTTAAGGAGAAAAGATAAATATGCTACTTGACAAAAACATTTAAGGGAATATTAATTACATTTATTTAAATCTTATTTGGCTACTCTGAATTGCTCTAGTTAAGAGTAGCAGCATCCTTCCATTTATCAGAGGTTGAATCTGAATTTCTCTAAATGGAATCCGAGTCAGATGCTCTAAAGGAAATGGAGAGAATATCCTGTCATAGGACAAACCCTGTTCTGTTGACATTTATTTGAGTAGTCAAAATTTCACCTATAATACATGAGAGCAGGAAAAGAAAGGAATGTTGTGACATTTTGTTCAGTTACAATAACAGTCTACGAGCTAAGGTTAAACTGTAAGCATTGAGAAAAACAATGTTCAAAAAAATCAGAATTAATTTCTGCATTATTCCCCAAATCAGAAAGCTCTCCTTTACCTATCTAAAACAGACTCAATAAATAACACATACAAATTTGGAGTTACTTGAAAAAAAAACCACCATAATTATGATTACAGAGGACAATTAAAGAGTGCAAGAAACACAAACTGCTACAATAGCAACTGCTGTTTTTGTGGATCTCTAGACTTGTCTTTTATTGACTTTGCTCTTCTTAATTTTAAGATTTCAAGAGCACCACTTGAACCAACTAAAATCTCTCAAATTTGTGCTATGAACCACTGCAAGGAGGGGAAATAGGATTAAACATGCACACTCTGAAAATTCAGAATAAACAAACAATTCAGGACAATGCATGTCACCACTGTTCTAGAAACATGAAATGAATACAATTCTTACTTAATCACTTCATCGCTTGACCCAAGAGACACCCCATTCGGAAATTAACTCATCATTCTCACTCTACATTAGCACCATTCCAGGTCCTGTTATATAACCTTTGGGAACAAATAGTCTTTGCCTGTTTGTTAGTGTCTGTGAGACTGAGAAGGAACTGAGGAAACAGAAGACAGAAGAAATTGAATTAGTTTTTTTTTTCTTTTTCAGTGCAGATGCTACTGCAGAAAAGGAAGGCAAGGGGTAAAAAAGCTCAGATCAAGCAAGATAACAGTTAAATCTCTGGTGATTAGGCTCAATTGGGATAAATATATTTTTAGAAGAATAAAAAAAATAAAGAAAAGCCCTCCTTCATTGCAAATTGAGGGGGGAAATATGCTTTGTAGCTTGAATCTGAACTCCTAATATGCAGACGTCTCCATACACAAGGCTACAGAAAGCAAAAAGGGTTTCTAAAAATGAAGGATTTAGGCCTTAAAGCTAACATTAATTTTCTTCTACCTATGTTTCCTGATGCCTACAGTAAATTTTTAGGAATATATAGCAGTCGGACCTGCTAATGAAGGTGAATATTGCACAGGAACTATCCAACAAGAACCAGAAGCCCTTTCCTTCAGATAGAACATGAGTAGCTCTTGTTAGAAAGACACATTAGTGTGTCTATTATCTGTGACATTTGGATATATTAGGCACTATGCTCTGCTGCTTTCTCAACTGACTAAGCAAGAGATCACATATCTACTCAACCAGCAGAGCATTTGCTTAAAACATTAGCACTTCACCTTGGTGGCATGGTTATAACCACAGACTAGCTTTCGAGACAGGCCAGGTGCAAAGCTGCTCCTAATTGCGCGGCAGTGTGATTGGGGGTAGCACCCTCCAAACGGGTTTGCATTTCTCAGGAAATTAATAACCTAATGTGTGGACTCATTGTAGTTATTTAAACTGTTAAACTGTGATGCACGCTTCTGTGTACAAACTTTATTTCTTCTAATTTCAGAGCAAAACATTTATCTGGTTCACCTTAACTGAACAAAGAACATTTTAGTGCTATTTATCTCTTATTATCCAGTGCTTCAGATCTTTAACCTTCAGGGAAAAAAGCACAGATTTTAAAACAGACTCTTGAAAATTACAAGCTCCATTTATTTCCTGTGAAAGACAAACTACAGAACTCAGTAGAGAAAAATTCATGCTTACATATTGCATGAAGTGACTTAAGATCCAGTAAGTGCTAAACATGAGTGCGAGGACTGAGGCAGTGAGGCAGCTGCTCTGATTAGCATCTTAGGACCCAAGGAAGAGAACACAAAAAAGGAAAGCATAATAAGATATTCCCATCCTGCATAAATGTTGGCTTCTACACATCCACAAAGAAATCTTAGTTTTCTGCTTACCTCTTCCCTGCTCTGCAGATGACCTAACCAAAACCCATTTATCACCAGAAGGGACTGCTGTGTGAGTTGGGAAAAAGCAGTCAAAATGATGATGCTTCAGAGGAGAGTCTTCAGAGGAGTGTCTCATCTCTGGATATAGGCCCGGACTACTCAAACCTCTGGGAATCTGAAAGAAATACATGAGAAAAGTCAAACATTACTTCTGAGCAAGTGATTAGCTACAAAATGCCATTTTGCAAAAGTGGGGAAAAAAATCAAAAAAGTGCAAAAAGTAAATCCCTTTTTCTAAAGCTGGATCATTCAGTGTCTGTTCAGCAGACTCCTGGGACCAATGGACTACTTCTAATGGGTTCATGAAATATCACTAAGAAAGAAAGAAAGGCTCTTGTCAGTAGGCTTAATTTGCAAAGCAGAGATCCACACCACCACTAGAACACTCCTAGGAATCTACAACTTGAAAAAGGTTGAGAACTATGGTCCTAAGGCAGTAGTGCTTGGAGATGGCAGGGGTCCGCTGTGGCAGGAAGCGTGGTGGCAGATGATGATTGCATCTGCAAACTGCTGTGAGAGAGTGTATTGGTGAAGCATGGGAAGGACAGAAGCTTCAGCAGCAAGTACTGAAGAAAACATAGCCTTATATGAATAGGTTCCAACAAAAATAATTAACACAATACTGATTCATGGTAGGCAATATATATACTATATATTTACATATATATAACATACGTTTCAAGCAGTTGGGACTCTTCCCATGTATTATAGTTGTAAATATTTTTAGCTTCTCCTCTTTATCAACATTTCTTCATCCGCCTTCTTCATCCTGTAGAGAAACCTCATTGAAGAAGTCATTGTAAGGTTATTTGTTAGTAATGGCAAGGAAGCAAATTTACCAGAACACTCTTTACTATTGAGGAATAATGTCATGTTCTTGATGTGGGGACAAAGTCTACTAATGTCTTTATTTTTTTTTCTAATGTCATTGCCTTAACCTAAGTCTTGCAGTGATGGCTAAACTACCAGGATTTTCGCTTCTGCTCCATGCTCACTTTTGATGCGCTTTGTTTTCTTTTAATTTAGTAGCCTGAGGTATAGTTGTTTAATTAGACTCCAAAGCCTAAGCCTCAAAAGACTGACCTTGCATCTTGAAACATTATGATATGTTTTCAGTGAAACGATGCGTAAGTGCAGATTTTACTAATATTCTCTAAGTAGTTCAGGATTCCTCCTACTTGTAAGAAGATGCTTTGTAGTGAGGCAAATTATAAATGAATTCAATCTATGTAAATAGTGTATTGGTGAAAGACAAAATTAACATGAATAGTAGTAATTTATGTGCTGTCCATGAAATGCTGAAGTTCTTATAGCAGATGATAGTTCTTTCCTGGGGAAGGAGAGGGTGATAATATTTAGCATGCATCAAAGCCCCAGTTAGCACAGTTAACCCACCAACCTCTGAAGAATGGCAATGGCTTACCTCAGTTGGTGATTTAGCTTTATTTATTGAGTGCCAAGAGTGCGTTGGGCTGTGCCTGCAACCTAGAAGAGGAGCCTGCAAAGAAACACACCCAGAAAAGGCAGGCAACCCTAGGAAACCCAGGCAGAGAGATAACTTCAGAGTTTTATTCTTTCCATTCTTTCCTACAGTTACAAAGATTGAATAAATTTCCAATAGACATTACAGAAGAAGTGAGGTTTAGGAAGATAAAGCAATTTCATAATGAACTAAGATTGAGAAGCTCCTCTGGCAAGACGAAGGTGTAGCAATTTACTTTTAAACACAGCTTAAGTCACTTCAGTAAATTATATCACCTTATTAGTTATGATTTATCTCAGATTTGTATAATGTACATACAGCAAAATCATGCACATGCCATCATCTAACAAAGGAATATTCGAAAGCTCTCAGGAAAATAGAGTGCATCATGCAGGTATTTTGCTGTATGTGCAGCTTGCCCATTACTCACTGACAATTATTTCATATGAGATGCAAGCAACGCAAAGTATTTTGCCTAAAGATGGTGGATGGGATATGCTTCAGACAGAACACTTTCTGCATGAAGGGGACTCGCATACTGGACCCTGAGTGGAAAATCATAAAACAAAATAATAGCTAAAAAGAGGCCCCTCCTCAACATGTGAACTTTACTAATTACTCATGCTTCCCCCAACACACATGCACACACACACACACACACACACACACATATATATATATAAGAAAAACTACACGTCCTATAGAAATGCTTTATGTAGCCATGATATAATAACATCCCAGGCATTTCTAAGTATTTTTGAAGAAAAAACATTTGGGTGTGTCAAATTTTTTTTATATTCTTCCACTCATAAGCGCAATCCTTGTGAGCCACAAATCCTTGTTCATCTTTCAAGTCACATAATTTAAACACAAATGTAGATTAAGGGAATCATTTTCTGATTCACGCACTGGATATAAGAACTGATGACTCAGTGCCCATTCACCTGGGCTTTTTGTCAGCACCACACCTACAGCAGTAAGCCTGACAGACACAAGGAGCAAGGGATGAAAGCCATCTTCCTTTAGTTGGCTAACTCCCTGAAACAGCAGAACCTCTGATCTCAGAATCTGAGTCATAATGTGAGAAATAGCAAGGAAGAAAAAAGAAATAGTACATGTGTGTGTTTTTTGTTTGGTTGTTTTTTTTTTTAGTGAAGGGCTTTTGGGGCAAGAGATACTCGGAGCAACTTCTATACCTCTTGTGCACAAGATCTCTATACTGACTCAAAATAAATCCAATCAAGTAGATTACGGAGAATAGTTGAACCAGCTCTTCAGGAATTTGCCTGTCTTGGGTTCAGAGGTCATATAAAAGACACAGAGTCACCACACTGTCTCAATGGATCAGAAAAGGACCTTCAACACCTCACTGCTGCCAACTTCCCTGTTTAGCTAGCTAGCTAGCCACCAACAGACGTGACTTTTGAGGCAGACAGACAGGCAAATACTATCTCTTTTTCACAGAAAGTCTCAGACACAGAGTTAGAGTGACTGCCAAGTGACTTGAAGCAAGCACAGGGCAAAATTGTAAGCAAAATTAACAGGCTTTGAGACTGGACTTTTAATCTAACTGCCTGAAAACACATCTGCTCTCCAGCAACCTCTGTTAGAAACTCTGCGGTTTGTTTTTTTTTTATTTTTCCTAGCCAAGATATCAGAGCAAGCCAATGACCATTTCATTCTGCAATAGCAGTGGGAATATCATCCTTTGAAAGGAGCCTGCTACTCTTCGTGCTTCAAGCCTCTTCCCCTGGGATTGTGTCGCGAGCATCTCCACCCAGGTCATTCAGTTCATGGTGAGCCTGCCTCCCACATTAGCCCTTACCGAACTGCCAGCAGATACGTTCCTGCTGGGGCTTTCCTCAGAGTCCTCCAAGCAAACTACTCCCATAGGACTCACAGTGCTCATCCCACCTCGCTAGTGGGATGATACCAAGCGTAGGGTCAAGGTGTCTGTAGTTATGTTGTACTGTCTTTACTGGGAAGTTTGTAGCTATTGATAGAAGCTGTGACTGCTTCCATGAAGGAGGATCCTTGCCTTATCAATTTGTAATCACAGTGGCTATGCCAGGCAGACTCAGCAGCACAGTAAGTTTTTCACCTACAGTGAGAACCAAGTGGCTCAGTGGTTTAAAGCACAGAACTGGAAGCGAAGATCTTAAGGCATTTTGTCTCAGCCCAGCCTTTGAGTGGCATAATACACTTTTTGCCTGATATATGAATCCATCTGTGACTAAATATGCTAGCCTTTAAATAGATTTGATATTTTATGACTGATCATGAGGCTTAATTATTTCATATTTACAAATCGCTTTTAAGGTTTACACATGGGAGACCTGCTAAATTCTTCAATAGGGATACCTCAACTCATATCGATTAAGGAACTGGCTAATATATATTAACTTCTGTTAATCACCTGTCCTTTGAAAATTCATAGCTAATGACTCAAAAATACCCAGAATAGAATGCTAAGAAGGATCAGTAAAAAAGACATCTTCGTCTGAGAAAATACTGCAAACAAAGAATATATATTTTCCAGATCCTCATTAGGTCCATTGGCAGATTAGGGGAACCAAGAGAGTGGTGCACCACCATCTTTTATGCTGCTTTTAAGGAAGTGCAAAGAGGTAAAATCTTATTCAGTAGTCATCGCAATTGACTTTATCCAAATCTATGATTGATTGCTTCTACCTTCCCTTAATCTGCCCCTAAGATTGCTCTAGCTATATCAAGGCCTTTGCTCATGTAGGTGTAATATTTTTTAGTAGGTTGACAGGATAGCCATTAGAAGAGAGAGCCAAAAAAGGGAAAGGTAAAAGCCTGGCAGAAAATTAGCCAAGCTTTCTTGCAACTTTAGAAAACATCAGTAAAAAATGTGGAGAAAACAAGCTGGTGACTGCAACATATGCCCTTTATTGTCATACTATCATCTACTGTGTTATGCAAAGACTGATGGGGAGAGGTAGGGACAGAGACTGATGGGACTGCCCGTGCTAGTGGGTCCAGTCTCTTCTGTCACAGGCAGAGAGCAAATGTTTAGCTCATGAGGACTACAGAGCATCTATGCCAGGGTCATTCATCCACTACCAGCTTCAGGTCACTGAATCTACAATACATAGTGTCCAAATATAAACAATCATCCTATCCTACTTGTTCCTGTAAGGAATTGTGTCTATTTGAGATGCTATGATGAGGACCATTTTTCTCTTACCATTTGCATGATACATGTCATCATTAAAAAGAGGTTAACATCATTAAATACAGATTTGTTTTGTTTTGTTTTGGTATAGTACTTTTCTCTGAAAATGCTGCAGATAGATATAAGAAATAAAATGTAGGTATTTCACAGATTTCCCCAAAATGAAATACAAATTTCTGAATAAGCAGATTTTGCAGGGCTTCTCCATCTTCACTCTAATAACTTCCTGAAAAAATGCTGGTGGATTTACTCAGAATGACGCACTGGGCCAAATCCTGAAGCAAGAGTGAACTAGACTAGAAGAGAAATCTTTATTCAGGATGTGCAGAAGCAAAATAGTCTTTGGTCTGTGTCCTTGGAAGCACCGAGCACATAATATACTACATATTTCAGTGTGGAAATTACTGCAAGAGAGATGAAGGTATTCTTTGAGAAATGGCTGGCTGATTGAAAACTGGGTGGACAGGGTAAGGGATAGAAAAATGGAATATAAGGAATGTCAAAGAAAAAGGAAAGTAGGTGGTTATCTTTATGTTCTCCTGTAATTTCCAAACCAAAAGGCTTTCCATTAAATTGCAAAGAAAAAATGATTTACAGTCCTAAAAGTAAACATCTTTTAATGCAATCTATAAATAAGCTATGAAGCTAATTACCATGAGATCTCAGTCAAGGAAAAAAAAAAGAAGTCTAAAAGGATGAAAATACTATATGTGTAATATTACATTTACAATAGGATAAAAATATGCAGGTGATACAAATCCAGAAACTGCAATGCAGAAGACTTGGTTAGACTCGTGCCTCTGGTGTTGGGTTGCTAACTCAGCTTCAGGCTTTACTCCTGATGCCAGGATTGGACCCATTTAGATTTTTTAGTAAATGCCAAGTCGAGAAAAGAAATAAGAAATTCAAAACAACCCTAAAAGGCTTCACATATTCAACTCCAACCAAATATTTCAAAACATTTCCTGTGGCTGTGTACGAACCTCAGTGTGCTGGGTTTTGTTACCCTGCATGCATCAAGAAATTGTCATCAGCTGCTTCATTTCAATTATATTCAGTTGTACCCTCATGGTACTAGTATTTGTTTTCTAAATTTGAAGTATTCTGAAATTAAGGAGAATATATTGGGGCAAGAAATTAAGAATTAAAAAAAAAAAAACAACAACAAAAAAAGAAGTGTTAAATATGATTACAAGGTGACAGCAAGCAATGCCTTTATTGCAATTGGCTGGCAAAACTTTTAAAATAAGTTTATTTAGAATACATTCCAAAAACTTCTGAGGATAAAACTCCTTGTGTAAAGAAATGCTGTGTTGGACTTTTCTTTTTTTTTTTTTTTCCTTCAATTTTGTGACTTTAATTTTCAAAACTGCCAGGTAAAGCAGACATTTCAATGGTCTGTCTGCAGGGTTTGATAAAGCTCCCACCCAATGAAGGCTGTCAAAGGGCACGTGGAATTTGTCGCTTTATAATCCTGGATATGGCTTATTTTGCTTAAATGAACGATGCATTACAGTTTTTATCTCATGTCTTTCAGTTCTACATATGTAAGAGCAATTTACAGGCTAAAATATGAAAACTACAAAAAAGCACCAATCTAACATTATGCATGATAAAAAAGAAGCAAAAGCTGAGGCCGCACTGACATGTGTAGAGGTGTCAAGTTTGCCAGCTTAGCCAGTGTGTGAGCAGCAAAAGTAAAGATAGCAGTTTGATGTAGCCAGCAATGGCTCAGCAATGGAGCAGCAAAAGTAAAGATAGCAGTTTGATGTAGCCAGCAATGGCTCAGCTCCTCAGTGCCTGTAAATGCACATGTATTCATCCGCACACAAAGTAAAAAGATAAATTAAAAATTGGTCTAGCAAATTTTTCTTTTTGTTGCCCTCCCCCTAATCCTAGCCTTTATCTTCTTTAGCCCTCTGTATTATGTCTAAACTTCAGGATCAGGAATGTGTTTTGCAGTCATGCTGTGAAGTGTGTTGTATGTGCTGGGTGTTGCCTGAAAACACATAGTCTTTCTCCTTCTCCTGCTCCTTCAGATGAGCAGGAGAATTGTGGCTTAATGTGTCATCCGAGTGAGGTTTTCTGAGAGCCTTTCCCTGGGATGTGTTGCTTGTTGTGAGCCGGGCTGCGAAATGCTTATGATGCAGAATCACAGCATGGCTGAGGTTGAAAGACACCCCTGGAGATGGTCTTGTCCTTGCCCCAAGAGCAGGGCCACCCTAAGCAAGTTGCTCAGGCTCATGACCGGTTTGGGTTTGAGTCCCTCCAAGCATGGAGACCACGGGCCCTTCTATCTGCAACATGGACACTAGGGACACCAGGGTGGTGGCAGCTTTGGAGAGCAGGAGCAGGGGAAGCCCTGTTCCTGGCAGGAATATGTTCATCTCAAAGTGGATAGGGCAGTTAACAGGCAATTTAAAGATTGTTGCCTGACCAGCTATGCAAAATCTTGGCTGCCTTCACTGCACTCTCAAGTCCTCTCAAGTCTGCAAGATGCCTGCAGCGATCTTGCCTCCGTGGTGGTAAGGCTGCTGAGGGAGAACCGTGTTTTGTTTTTGGTTCTATATTGCAAGAGAATCGTGAGCTGATTGAGGAGATCCCACAATAAAGCAACAAGTACAGTCAGAAATGTAGAAAATATGATCTACAAGGAAAGACTGTACGAAATGGGACTGTTTGGCCCAGAAAAAAGAAGAGAGGTGAGGCTTATCAAAAGCTTCTGAATCATCCAAAACTTCTGTAAATGACAAAACAGCAACTTGTTTCCTATGTGTGTGATGCATAGGATAATAAATAATGAACTCAAGGTGCAGGGAGATTCAGGTTAAACATCAGGAGAAACTTCCTAGCAGTAGTGCAGTGCAGATTTCTTATAGCCCAGTTCTTGAAGAACAGGTCAGACAGGACGGGTAAGTTCAGCTCATCCTGCCTCCCCTTGCATTCCCCTTCAGCCTGAGGACTCTCTAATTTCTCCACAGGAGAAAGAGTCCTGCTGCAAAATCATTCAAGCCAGTTGTTCTTCACCCAGGATGCTCAGTAATGCATCCACGGTGAGACACAGAGCTACCTATGTGTGTCCCTGACACTGCTTATGATGGCTTGTACAAGCCAAGCGTGTCCTGGCTGAGGCTGCCGTGGGGAAGCCAGGAGCACTCAGGGCAGCTCCTCTGCATCTACAGGCACACAGTGTAAATACAGCTTGTAGTTAACTCCCTCCAGGCTGGCAATAACTGTGTCTTCCCTGGCTCTTAGCAGTGGAACACTGTCATGTAGCTCTTTTTCCTGCATAATCTATTAACAGGCCTGTCAGTGAGGGGCAGTTAACTTCCTGATTTTGCTCAATTTGTTTAAAATGGGAAATTAATGTCGTGGCTCTATACAAATTAACTCTTCAGTGTTTTATTTTCTGGGAATAGTCCTGAATTATTTTTATCAAATTAGGGATCAACCTGTTTTAGCTGTTGCAGATCATACTTCAGCACTGCTTGCAATTTCTTTAGATCCTATTTAGCTTAAAGAACTAGCAAGCAACTGACTTATTTACTCTAGTTCTGTATTTATCAAATGTCATTTGGTATCTACTAAAGAAGCATGGGGACTGATTAAGGTTTCTTTTATGACCGTTCACTTCAGAAAGCAAAGCAAATTGATGAAAGCATCCAGGAACATTAACTTCTTTTTGCATTTTACTAAAGAGCAGGTAAAATACAGCCACTCAGACAGAATTCAAAGTTAATTTTCTGTCAGGTTTGTGTTAATTCTATCACTTTCTATAAACAATGAGGAATTCTATCAGTGTTTTGTTTCTTAAACATGCAGTGTCCTCTTTTCTAAAAAAATTAAAAAGCAATAGAAACCCACTGCATTCTCTTTCTGTCAGTTGACAAGCTAGATAAATGCCAAGTGGTTGGAAGGGAAATACCCTAACCAACTTTGACTACCATTTTAAATGGGCACAAGATGCACTTCAGAAATCAGCACAAAGAGCTTGCTGTTGCCTGTTGTGTCTGTAAGAAGAAAAGAACTTAGAACAATATACTGTGAATAATAATTTGCACATTGCTGTTATCCCTGGTAGTTAAAAATATTGAGGTGAATGTACATTTATTCATAAGGCAACTAAGAGCCTACTTATTTTAAAGAGGGGTTCAGTTTAGCATACATGAATCTGCACATATAAATTCTTATGTATAAGACTTTTGCAAACTATCTTTTGGGGCATATGCCTGACAAATTATTTGTGAAAACTCTATATAGCTCTATAGCTTTTCACTGCATTCTATTGTTTCTGTGCAAAGATGCACATCCTGCTGTCTTCTGTGCATAAAACTAGATTAATGTACACACTGGCACCTGATGTTACACAATTTGACTGTGTTATTAAATCTGATTATTAAAATGCTGGCATGAAGAATACATTTTGAATAGTATTTACATTGTCAGCATTTTGTGCTCCTGCTAGGGAACAAGAAGGGAATTTATTCCAAGTAGCTTGAGCCATCCTGAGACAGGCTCCCAAGCTTTATCTCTGATTCTCAGCCCAGCTGTATGTACCAAGTACATTTGGATGGTCACCCCTATCATTCTTCAGTAATCTTCTCATTTCAAACTCCTCAGGCAACATCCAGTTCTTTTTAGCTGAGAAGGGGGATTGTTATTCAGAGGTTTCAAAGGGGAAAAAGGAACCTTACAGGTTGTTTGGTCTCAGAGAATAACTCCTTTCTTTCCAGAAAATAAAGCCTTCTGACACCTGTTAGCTTCCTTCTTGCTTGAGGGGATAAAGCTCAATGTGTGTTTGCCAGTGCATCAACACCGGTGTTAGTGTAACTGTGTGGCATTAATATGTAGAATCAAAATGTATAATGCTCTGAAGTGCTAATTTGTAGGAAAGAGAATAAACTCAATCCATAATTATAGTAGATAAAATTAAACAGTGCCTCATATCATGAAATGACCATTAAATAGCATGAAGGAAGAAAAACTATGTTTAAGGACAACTTATTCCATAACTGTCTTTACAAGAATTCCTGTATCTTCTCTGGGGCATTTGAGGATTTCATCTATCATCTGATGTAAGATGATGGACTAATGGACCAACCTGCTGCAGCAATTCTGTATTCCTAGGAAGGGCTGTACTGTTTCTAGCCTGTTCTTTCGGCTCCTCTAGGAAGTCTGCTGTCCCTCTCTGTGCTGCTTTCCCTGCTTCACGGTCTTCTAAAGCCTGGTTTGAGTTTATTCATCCCTTGCCATAACAAATTATCCAAAAATGTAGTTACCATTAGAGGAGAAGTTTGTAAAAATCTTGAGAAACCATTTCACACTTGTATTTTAGTTTAGAACTGGTGCAAATAATCCATAGAGAAATTGTGTCAGTAGGAAACATAGTTGCCAAGAATCTCCTTAACCATAACTGTGCCCTCGATTTCGATGACAAAGTGAAACTGGAGTATGCCAACATATACAAGAAAATATGATAAAATATATAGAAAAATCATTTGATCTCATCTTTTCTCTCAAGCAATTTTTTATACTATCTGTAGGCTGAAGAATTCTAGATGCAATTACAAAGTTTCACAGAGAGAAGCATAGACATGCATCATAACTGTAAATTGTTGCAGAGATGCAGTGCTTTGGCTTAATTTTAACTAAGAAGTTCAGTTAATCGTATGCAGAATTACTCTATTCATACTCAAGTTTAGAATTACAGGACTAAAATACTCGTATTTTTGACTATAAAAATGCTCAAATACAGCCTCATTCAAATCTCCTTCAAAGCAGTGGGAATTTTTTATGTTTAGCACAGTTTGCCTGCTAAAGGTTACACATTGCCTTGTCAACACTTGTGTGATTTCCTGGAACTTTGCAAAATAGTTTTGGAGATGAGCTATAGATTACACTTACTCACAGATGTATTTTCATTCATTTAATTTAATCTTGAAAGTGACTTATATGAATGTGAATAAGCATGTTGCAGTATCTATCTCGCTCAATAATAGCAGGAGATATTAATTACTATTTCTGTTACAGTCACTCATATATGTGGAACTTCACAGTGATTTTACCAGGAAGGACCAGCATACCATACATAGAAACTAGGCAAGGGAGAATTGTTCTGTGGGAAAAGGTACACACTTAATTTTCCATATGCTTTGGGGATTTAGCTCCTTTTGGAATTAAGAGGAGGATTTTCTCCAGAGGCAGTTTTATTTGTGATCTAAAACCTGTCAGTGTTAATTCCTAATTGCTGTTTAATAGGCATTAATTTGGCCTCCTGTATTTCTGTTCTCTCAGTCACGGGGCATGCTGGCCAGAGATGGACTCTTACTAGGTCTCTGGCTCTCACCTTAGGAGATTGCACGTCTGGATTCAGAGAAGGACAAGGCAGCATTCAGGACAGGTTTTCCTTGATGAGTTGTTTGTTTCTGTTTTTAAAGAGCCTGTCATACAAATGGGACTCTATTTTTCTAAGTTTTTCTTTCGGTCATAGAAAATTGCATTCACCTCAGTAATTAGTTGTGAATACGCTCAGAAGTCAGTTTCTTTAGAAACCTTCCTGAGAGCAGAAGCTACTAATTTGTCACTCAGTGAAACAAACAGCCCTGATCTTTCTTTTCATGAGGAACACTAGTGTCCTCGGGCCTCTAAGAGCATCAAAGGCATAACTGCAGCTGATGTAAGCACCTAAATTTGTTTCCTACCAGCTACTTTGGGCAGCGAGCTGTATACATCAGGATGCAGAGTTTAATGTGGGCTGCCTGCCTGGGTATTTTCCAACCCGTTAGAGTATCTATCTATCTGCTCTATTTTTTTCCTGTGTTGTTTTAAATGATTAATTTAATTTAACTCTTAGGATTGATGACTATGGGAAGTTTTCTTGAACTCTTTTCTTTACTACTCCTGGCCAAGCTGCGCTGATGCAACTCAGCCCCTCCTGCCCTGGTCGCTGCTCTCCCAGTGCTGCCTGGAAAAATGGTATTTCCTCACCAGAGAGAGGGCCTAAATATGTCAAATCTGTCTCATATATTCTTAAAAAGACATCTCTGTCATATACAAAAAATATCCTTACCACAAATTCAGTGTCACCAACTTAGTGAAGCTTTCCTGAATACTCTTGTAATATACTCCTCTCATTAGGATTTACTCAGCAGTACAGTTCTCAAAACATTTATGTGTCTTTGTAATCTAAATTTTAGATTCTGGAAAACTATTCATGACACACATATATATATAATATGTGCCATGAATATTACAGAAGACATTGGTACCCTTTAGCAGTGACTTCTGAAGAGTCTTCAAGCCATTAAAGTAGAGTGGTCTCATCTTCCAGGTATCTGTCAGATGTAGGTGAAAAGGTTTCTGCTTTCTGGGCCCCTTGCTACTCATATGCATTTTTTTCTTCAGGGTTCATGACTGAGTTAGTTACTCAATGATTAGTTTGGCTGTGAGAAGGCAAAGATAGGAACTGTTATTTTAAGAAGACTTTTTCCTCCCCAGTAAAACCAAATCACAGTAAAATCATGGTCAGAGGCACGCAGAGTGTAGCCACCTGCTAAAAGAACATATTATCTTCATGTTATATAAAATGGCAGAAATACAGAGAAACCCTTGTGACGAATACAGGCAGAGGTAGCGTAGGCTCCATAGCACTGGGCAGAGCACCTTGATTCAGATGCAGCCATAGTGTCTTCTATAGCTTTGCTGTAATCCCAGGTGTTACTTGGTGATGCAGGCCAAGAAAATAGTTAAGGTCTAATCTAAAGACTAGCAAAGCAATTGGGAAGAATCATGCTGATTTTAGGTTGCATGTGGTCAAGGCCTTAGCAAGACAGATAAGCAGAGAAATACTTTCTGTCAAGCTGCCTCATTTCCTGGGAAAAAAATCCTCAGTGCACCTTGTGGTAAGAGCAACAATAATAGAAGCAATACCAGGACAATTTGTTTAACAAATACAGATATTGTGAAAGAATTCAAATCAATAGTCTGTTTTGAAAGCTGGATTTTGGTACAACAGGTTTTCAGCACAATAAGTTCATGCTGTGCACACAGACTTAATAATAACTTATCATATTCTGTCTCATACTCCTTTCCTTATGATGCCAGAGTCATTGTTTAGCAAAAATAAGCTCGGCATTTATTGTGCAACTACAAAGCTGCTGTTGAGAGCTCTGTAAGAATTCCTCTTTTTCAGGTAGGAAAAAGGTAAAATAAAACCAAGGTCTATATTTTTTTTTAGTAAAAGATTAAGAATATGTGTGTTCAGTAGGCCTTGCTGCTGTTGTATCTTCGACACCTGCTGCTTCAACAAGGTCAAGCTCTTATGGATGGATTCGCTGTGGTCTGGCAGGTTCATACAACACATACCTTCAAACTCTTGACACCCGTACCCTTGCGCTAGAAGCAAAAAATCAACAGCAGCGCGATTTTAAAGCAAAGCATTTTGAAGCAAAGCAAATAAACTATTCTGATC
>JAUBNY010000589.1:2378534-2410320 GCA_032275445.1 Crypturellus soui
AGACAGGACACTTTCTGCATGAAGGGGAGTCACATATAATACAAAATAATGGCTAAAAACAGGCCCACCCTCAACATATGACTTAAACTAATGACTCATGCTTCTCCCAACACATACATATACAAGAAAAAACTACATGTTCTATAGAAATGTTTTATGTAGCCACGAGATAATAACATCCCAGGCATTTCTGAGTATTTTTAAAGAAAAACATTTGTGAATGAGGGAAATTTCTTTATATTCTTCAACTAATAAGTAGAATCCTTCTGAGCCAGAAATCCCTGATCATCTTTCAAGTCACATAATTTAGACACAAATGTAGATTAAGGGAATCATTTTCTGATTCATGCACTGGATATAAGAACTGATGACTCAATGCCCACTCACCAGGGCTTTTTGTCAGCACCACACCTATAGCAGCAAGTCTGACAGACACAAGGTGCGAGGGATGAAAGCCGTCTTCCTTTAGGTGGCTAACTCCCTGAAACAGCAGAACCTCTGATCTCAGAATCTGAGTCAATAATGTGAGAAATAGCAAGGAAGAAAAAAAGAAATAGTACGCAAGAGTACACTTGTGGGTTTTTGCTTGGTTGTTTTTTTTAGTGAAGGGTTTTGGGGGCAAGAGATACTCGAAGCAACTTCTATGCCTCTTGTGCACAAGATCTCTACACTGACTCAAAACAAATCCAGTCAAGTAGATTACGAAGAATACTTGAACCGGCTCTTCAGGAATTTGCCTGTCTTGGGTTCAGAGGCCATACAGAAAACACCCAGTCACCACAAAAGCTCACTGGATCTTCAACACCTCACTGCAGTCAGCTTGCCTGTTTAGCTAGTCAGGTTTGCGTACGGAAGCAGGTATTTTTTTCTCAGCTGACCAACCAACAGATGTGACTTTTGAGGCAAACAGGCAGGCAGACAGGCAAGTGTTATCTCCTCTTCACAGAAAGTCTCAGACACAGAGTTACACTGACTGCCAGGTGACTTGAAGCAAGCACAAGGGAAAATTATAAGCAAAATTAACAGGCTTTGAAACTGGATTTTTAATCTGCCTGCCTGAAGACACACCTGCTCTTCCGCAACTTCTGTTAGAAACTCTGTTTTGTTTTTTTTTTTTTTATTTTTCCTAGCCAAGGTGATATCAGAGCAAGCCGATGACCATTTCATGCTGCAATAGCTGCAAGAGTATCACCCTTTGAAAGAAGCCTGCTGCTCTTTGTGCCTCAGGCCTCTTCCCCTGGGCTTGTGTGGGGAGCATCTCCACCCGAGTCATTCAGTTCATCAGGAGGCTGCCTCCCACGTTAGCCCCTACTGAACTGCCAGCACATACCTTCCTGCTCGGGCTTTCCTCAGAGCCCTCCAAGCACACTACTTCCACAGGACTCGCAGGGCTCATCCCACCTCACTAGTGAGGTCTTACCAAGCGTAGGGTCAAGGTGTCTGTGGTAATGTTGTACTGTCTTTTCTGTGAAGTTTGTAGCTACTGATAGAAGCTGTGACTGCTTCCACGAAGGAGGATCCTTGCCTTACCAGTTTGTAATCACAGTGGCTGTGCCAGGCAGACTCCACAGCACAGTAAGTCTTTCACCCACAGTGAGAACTGAGTGGCTCAGTGGTCTAAAGTGCAGAACTGGAAGTAAAGATCTTAAGTCATTTTTTCTCATCCCAGCCGTTGAGTGGCATAATACACTTTTTGCCTGATATATGAATCCATCTGTGACTAAATATGCTAGCCTTTAAATAGGTTTCACATTTTGTGACTGATCATGAGGCTTAATTATTTCATATTTACAAATTACTTTTAAGGTTTTCACATGGGAGACCTGCTAAATTCTGCAATAGGAATATCTCAGCTTATATCCGTTGAGGCACTGGCTAATACATATTAACTTCTGTCAATCACTCTTCCTTTAAAAATTCATAGATATTTTCCCATAGAAAATTCATAGAGTAGAATGCTAAGAAGGATCAGTAAAGGATCAGTAAAAAAGACACCTTCATCTGAGAAAGTAGTGCAAAACCAGAATATGTATTTTCCAGATCCTCATTATCTCCATTGGCAGATGAAGGAAACAAGAGAGTGGTGCCCCATCATGCAGTACTTTTAAGGAAGTGCAAAGAGTTAAAATCTTATTCAGTAGCCTGTTAATGTCATCTCAATTGACTTTAACCAAACCTATGTTTACTTTTACCTTCCTTTAATCTGTCTCTAAGATTGTTCCAGCTATATCAAGGCCTTTGCTCGTGTAGGTGTAATAATTTTTAGTAGGCTGACAGGATAGCCAAGACATATTTAAATAAGACCAGTGGGATGGAGGATAATTTTTATTAGGTCTAATGAGAGGAATGCTCTCAGCTGCATAGACAGCTCTGTTTTTTCTTTGGTAGCCATTAGAATGGAGAGCCAAAAAATGGAAGGGTAAGAGCCTGGCAGAAAATTAGCCAAGCTTTCTTGCAACTTTAGAAAGCATCAGTAAAAATGTGCAGAAAACAAGCTGGTGATGGCAATATATGCCCTTTATTGTCATACTATCTACTGTGTTATGCAAAGACTGATGGGGAGAGGTAGGGACAGAGACTGATGGGACTGCCCGTGCTAGTGGGTCCAGTCTCTTGTGTCACAGGCAGGGAGCAGATGTTTAGCTCGTGAGGATTACAGAGCATCTATTGCAGGGTCATTCATCCACTACCAGCTTCAGGACACTGCCCAGGACCATCAAATACAAGCAAGACTTAGACAAAAGGTTAAAAGCTTTAACAGCGTTGTCCTACAGCCGAAAACCAGGACACTGCCAAAGGCATAAATACTTTCAACAGCAAGAAGAAATTCTCAGAGGAAGACAATAAATCTCTCAAATATCTGCCATCAATTTGCCTAGGGAGAGGCAAAGAAGGGCCAGGTCTTCCTGACTACTATCAAACAATGCTGGATGCATGACAAGACTTTATCAATTTGGAGCACCATCACCTTCTTCCTTGCAGGAGCATCTCCTGTTCTGCAGTGGAAGACAAAAAAATATATATATCAAGGAGCAGGAGGGACAAAACTTTTGTCTGTCTCATGCAGAAGGCATGAAGATCTGTTGAATAAACAATGCTGGCATTTCAACACGTCTCCAGCACACTAGATGTGCAAGACACAAATGCATTCAGGGGACTCAAAGGCAGTCTCAGGCCCGTGCTCAAAATGCAGTGCAGATGGCATCAGTGTGAGGAAGGTCCTGTCTCCTAGCTTGTAACCTACTACATATGCATAATGCAGATCAGCTTTTGTGACTGAAAAATAGCTCAATTCTGAATTGCTCTCACTTCTGTTTTGCCTACTTTTAAAATATGAACGCTGTTTTAAAACAGGCATTGTTTTGCATGCCTTTTTTATTTTAAATTGATTTTCATCTAAAAGAAGTAAAATATAAAGAAACCCAATTGGCTTTTACATCATCGTGTAGACCAGGTGTTGATGTTCTGTTCATGTTTTGCTTAGCTTGTATTCATATAAACAACATACTCTGTGCCACACATGCAAGTAATGAGTAATAACAAAGATTTCTCAAAGTTACAAAGCTACTGGATCCTTTGAAGATTATATCTTATATATGATTTTAAGAATTAATTTTAAAACATTTTCTTTCAAAAATTTAGTCAATGCCATAAATATTTTGTGCAAAAGGGAATAGTCTCAATGTTGCTACTAATGCATACAGAATCACATGCACAGGCACATGCACAGGCACCTGCCTGTTTTTAACCTGTGAAAGCTGCTTAATTTTTATTATGTCATTAGGTAAATCCTATTTTCAACTTTTCCAGGAACATGAGAAGGAGGCAGTGATACCATCTTTCACTGCCCCATTTCACAGCAGGATTTTTCTACCTGTTTTCTGTCTCACACTTCTGGCGGTGGAAGTGAGTACGTCAGAGAGTAACACAAAAGTCTAGGAAAGATTATTTTACTCAGGTTCAGCACACAAAAAATGACAAATAGGCAATTACTGACCTTTTGTAAAATGTTTGGTGTATCTGTCTTGCACAGAAAAAACTTGTCTTGACGAGGGAGAGCAGCTTCTCAGCCCTGATTTTCCTACACTCCACATGAATGTCCTGCTCACAAGTTACTGTTTATTTCTCTCTTTCCCTTCCCAAAGATGTTTGCACTTGTTGCTCTGCATCTCTTGCTGAACAGGCCTTGCTGAAGTTGTTTGATTTCTGTTTTCTTAAAGAATGTGCACTTCCTTACAAAAAGAAAAAATCCTCATCAGCTTTATTCTCAAGTTTTTAAAGAAAATATATTACAATTCTCAGTGTTCTATATATATAGTATGAATGAATATTCATTGCTAATGTAGATGGGAAAAACCACAAGATGCTATTTTCTTGCTTAAGGCATGACTGTTATTAAATAAGGCAACAGAAGGAATATGGTGTACTATATAGCCAATATTGAATAGAAAACTCTTAAAATAAACAGCATGTACGTCACCCAGAAATAGAAATCCTTTTTTCCAAATTATTTCTCAAAGTTTTATGAGTAATGAAGGCAGGAAGTGAAATCACAGCAGTTTTCTAAAGGATAAATAATAATAAAAAAGTTATGACTAATGCTGCTATACATGTTTATTTGTGGGTTTCATTTTTACTTCTTTCAAATTAAAATAAAAAATAAACAACAAAAAGGCTTTGCGCAAGCTACTTGCATCTGGCAGAAACAGTAAACAGCAAAATTTCAAGAGCCTGTTACGCTGCTTTCCTCATTACTCTGCATTCTCACTTCAGAATTTTGGAAAGCCCAAAGCCATAGCAAATTGTGCCTGAAATCGATTCATTGGCAGCACAGATTTTGAGTTTCCAAATATATCCTGCTGAGATCGCTCTTGGTGAAATCAGCTCCTCTCAGACGCGGAGACAAATCTGTGCTTACGACTTGAGCAGGCACTTGAGCACCAGTCTATAAGGGGAAGAGCAGCACTCCTCAGGCATCCAGAATTTGTCACTGAAACTATCCAGCACCGGGGCATGACTCACTGTGAAACTTGTCACTTCGTTCAGCTGTAAAATGTAGGAGGCCTTGTTTTCAGTGCACATCTGATCATAAGCAGTTACTTTTAAACCAATTTTTAAAAATAGGAATCAGACTCAGCTGCTTGTCATACTGAAACACAGAAATTTCCACAGGGATTTCAGGCAGTGCCTGGTCTTGACCACATTTAGGACCAGATTCATGCTTGCTAAAACGCAGACACAGTTCAGTAAATGGACTGGCCTCCTTTAAGCCAGCTGTGAAATCTCCTTTAAACACACACATACACACACACACAAAAAAAAAGGTATCTTCATTCTCATCTTAATGATTCTGGACACAGACAATCTTGTATCGCCCCACAAATGACCGTCTCCCCTACAAAGCTGGTGTCTTGTCTCCTTGAAGTCCATTTGCTCTGCACTGTTTTTCAAGACAGGGTATCCTGCTATAAGGTCAGTGAGGATTTTGATGAACTATACCCTTTCAGGCAGCTAATCCAATTTGCATTGTCTTGGGCTGACCTCTGTGGTGGCCTTAGTGCCTTCTCCTTGAGCAGATTATCTTTCACTGGAAACTTGATAGAAACCCAAGGCTTACTGTTCCTGCAGCTATAACGGCCCTGGCTCTGTGACCTTGCTGTTTCTCTTTGCATATTTGTATGGTTACACCAAGAGACCCAGGATCCCCTTGAGCTATCAAGAGAGGTATAAACTTAGGCTCATCTTTCCAAAAGCATCACAGGAATGCCTACGTCGTCTTGTGGCTAAGAAGTCAAACAAAAGGCAGAAGGGATAATCCTTATGGCATGTGACAGATGCTACTTCTGTGCCAAACCCAAGAAGCAGAGGCATCATTACCAAAACACTGAAGGGAAAAACAAACTGGCTCATCCTTCTCCCCATGCATGTGTGTTGGGTAAGGAGCCCGTGCGCATTTCTGCCCGAGAGGCGGGCAGACGGTGCCAGGGTATGGATAGTCTGATACCTACTCAGGCTGAGGCAAACGTGCTTCTGCAGAGGACAAAGGCGAATAGGGAAACCAGTGAGGAGCAAATTTCACTGGATGGCCAAGGCCAAAGGCCTGCTTTACTGCCAGCCACAGACACCACTGGGGACCCAGGCAATGCTGAAGAGAGCACTGCAGGAAGCACCTCATCCGTTAATAGAAATGCATTTACAGTGATCTGTCATGTTAGACTCTGGTCAGTCCTCCTCATTAGGGGATGTAGAAACATTTTTTTTTTTTTTTAGTGTTAGCTCTTTACCATTGCATTTGCAGGCTCTGCTCCCTTCACAGGCTTTGGTTTTTCTCCAGCTCACGATGCATTTCAAATCAGAAGGTCAGGGAGGTTAAAAACAGCCTCTTCCGTCACAAACTATTTCATCGTGTACTCCTACACCAAAGGAGAACTACTAAGGCACTTCCCCTATCCCCATTAGGACTTTTCCCTGATAGCCAAACTTGCACAAGAGTTTGATAGCTACTAAGGAAGAAATCAAGATAGCCAGAGCACCACATTAAACTAGGAAACCAACATGAAACAAAACATAAACACAGTAGTATGTAGATAGAGAGGCTTAAAAAAGGGAGCCCAGGAGCATTCTTTCAGTTTAATTAAACATATGTAGCTGCTGGGGAGGCAACTGACATCCGTCACTCTTCATGTAAGGGAGGTCTGAACTTGGCACTGTGTTCGTAGCTGCCCCATCAAAGGAGATACTCTTTTCGGAATGCTTTTTATCATCTAGTTATACCTTTCACTCAAAAAAATGATTAGACAAACCTGAAAATGCTCCTTCCTCTCAAAAAAGCAAAGAGGTCAAGGATCTCCTGCCTAAACAGAAACAGGAGGAATGATTCAGTAACAGACTCAGTGTTCATGATGTGAGTACTATTTGTTTCCCAAACAGAAATGTTTTGATTCATTCAAATACATTTTCAGAGTTACTCTAATTTGAAATGATTAGCATAAGAGTGGTAGAATGTACACATTATAATAAAAGTTGATATGAATTAAAAGTGAATGCAGGTGCCTAAAGCATGCACACTTGTGGAACATTACACCTCAGCAGAATTCAAAAATAAATAAAGAAAATACTAGCAAGCACATTTCTGCATTAAATAAGTTCACAAATCCAACCATTATTGCTTACAGCAAAATAAGAATACCAGGATTTGTTCTAGATGAAGTCTACATGAAGTAACAAGACTTTTAAGTAACTGTAATTGAAATGTATTTCTCTCTCCCCAAAAATAAGACTTCCGTAGACTTTTTCTTCTATGTGCTATGTCTCTCTTTTATTGCAAGGTATGATATTTTAATGTTTAGTTTGTTTTAAATACCTTTATATTTTATATATATTTGCCTTTATAGAATACTGAAAGAAATAAATAATGGACTTTCACCTTGATGCCACTGCCAGCTTATTCCTAACTTAGCTCAACTAAGTACACTGAAGCTAGAATCAGTATGTGTTTTCTCTCCTCATATTTTAGGAGGAGAAATAAAGCCCTTTTTTGTTACTTTTTCAAGAGTGGAAGATGTAATCTTCTGCACATCTACTAACTACCACCTTTTAAAACTCTAGCAAGGACAAGGCTTTAGCAAGTAACTCCACTTGTTGGAGATGATCCAGTTTTGGCCTGCAGAATGATTCCCACAAAATTTGAATGGAAGTAGTTCAGTAAGTGCTACAGGATACACAATACTTTAATACAGTCTTTCGTACAATCTGAAGATGTGTTTGCACGGCAAACTGTGGTGGAAACAAAGCACTACATCCTATCTTCCTCACTGAAAGGCGAGAATATTGTCACCAATACAGAGAAACAAGCAAACTGTGTCTATCTGGGACATGTATTCCATTTATTTCTGCACTGCTTCCGTTGTTAGTGTTTCCTAACAACCTTAAAGCTGACTTGGGTCTGCCCACCTCCATGTCCATAACATTTTATGCAGCACCTGAAGAAAATTCTCATATATATTAGTTAATTCAAGCTTCAACCTTAACTCAGGCATAAGTTAGAAAAAGCTTGTTTTAAGACCATTGCATATGAAGCCCCACAGATCTTTGAGTATTTCTCAGAGATCCGCAGAAGGATCCGCAGGAATAGCAACTTAGAAATCAGTATGAAGTTCACAGGTGCCATTCAGCAGTTTATATACACAAAATTTCACACTAGCTTTGTGCAAGGTTGAGCAGTCCAAAAACTGGAAAAGACTGACAGTTCCACAATCTGTCGGGAATACACTCTGTAATAAAGACAATGCAAAGTAGTAAAAACAAAATAACTCTAAACCTAACTGTACACCAGCCATCTTATAGTGTAACAGATGCAACTCTGCGATAGTCTTCTGCAAAGTGGTTTGGTTCTTTTAGTGCAATTGAATATTCTCTATGAGCATCTTCCTTTGCTATCACAGATAGAGAAGCAAATGAACCCAAAATAATTTTAAAACAGGATTGCTCACTATATTAATGGATGATTTTTTTCTGTGACATCTGATTTTTCACATTTAAGAATAACTAGGATTCACCTTGCACTACTCCAGTAAATCCCTATGACAAAATGGCTGGTAATTTTCTTACAAATAATGATTCTTATTTTGTCGCATAACCTAACACACATATTCTAATCTTTCACTAAAATATATAGACTTTGATTTTATTTTATCTTTTTCTCACCTAAAAAAGAGGAATTCTTACAGAGCTCTCAAGAGCAGCTTTGTAGTTGCACAATAAATGCTGAGCTTATTTTTGCTAAATGACAACTCTGGCATCATAAAGAAGGGAGTATGAGACAGAATATGATAGGTTATTATTAAGTCTGTGTGCACAGCGTGAACTTCTTGTGCCGAAAACCTGTTGTACCAAAATCCAGCTTTCAAAACAGACTATTGATTTGAATTCTTTCACAAGGTCTGTGTTTGTTAAACAAATTGTTCTGGTACTGCTTCTATTACTGTTGTTCTTACCACAAGGTGAATTGAGGATTTTATCTTTTTTTTTTTTTTTTTTTATCAGGAAATGAGGCATCTTGACAGAAAGCATTTCTCTGCTTATCTGTCTTGCTAAGGCCTTGACCATACACAACCTAAAATCAGCATGATTCTCCTCAATTGCTTTGCTAGTCTTTAGACTAGGCCTTAACTATTTTTGGCCTGCACCACCGAGTAACACCTGGGAATACAGCAAAGCTATAGAAGACACCATGGCTGCAGCTGAAGCAAGGTGCTCTGCTCACAGCTATGGAGCCTGCGCTACCTCTGCCTGTATCCGTCGCAAGGGTTTCTCTGGATTTCTGGCATTTTATGTAACATGAAGAGAATATGTTATTTGAGCAGGTAGCTTGGTGACTACACTCTGTTTGCCTCTGACCATGATTTTACTGTGGTTTGATTTTGCTGGGGAGGAGAGTCTCCTTAAAATAACAGTGCCCAGCTTTGCCTTCTCACAGCCAAACTAATCATTGAGTAACTCAGTCAAGAACCTTGAAGAAAAAAAATGCATATGAGTAGCAAGGGGACCAGAAAGCAGAAACCTTTTCACCTGCATCACCTGCATCTGCAGGTCACCTGCATCTGACAGCTATACAGACAAGACTGCTATACTTTAATGGCTTGAAGACTCCTCAGAAGCCACTGCTAAAGGGCACCAATGTCTTCTGTAATATTCATGGCATATATATCTCTATATTTATATAGATATATATATATATATGTATATATATATATGTGGCATGAATAGCTTTCCAGAATCTAAAATTTAGATTACAAAGACACATAAATGTGTTGAAAACTGTATTGCTGAGTAAATCCTACTGAGATAAGTATATTACAAGAGTATTCAGGAGAACTTCACCGAGTTGGTGCCACTGAATTTGTGAATTTCTTTTTAAGAATATACAAAACAGATGTGACATATTTAGGCCCTCTCTCTGGTGAGGGAACACCATTTTTCCAGGCAGCACTAGAAAAGCATCCATCAGGGCAGCGGGGCTGAGCTGCATCAGTGCAGCTTGGCTGGGAGTAGTAAAGAAAAGAGAATAGTTCAAGAAAACTTCCCATAGTCACCCATCCTAAGAGTTAAATTAAATTAATCATTTAAAACATTGCAGAAAAAAATACAGCAGATGATACCCTAACGGGCTGGAAAATATCAGCAGCCAGACGACATTAAACTCTGCATCCTGCCGTAGACAGCTCCCTGCCCAAAGTACCTGGTAGGAAACAAATTTAGGTGCTTACATCAGCTGCTGTTATGCCTTTGATGCTCTTAGAGGCCTGAGGACACTAGTGTCCCTCATTAAAAGAAAGAAGATCAGGGCTATTTCACTGGGTGGCAAATTAGTAGCTTCTGCTCTCAGGAAGGTTTCTAAAGAAACCGACTTCTGAGCATATTCACAGCTCCGCTAATTACTGAGGTGAATGTAATTTTCTATGACTGAAAGAAAAACCTAGAAAAATAGAGTTCCATTTGTATGACAGGCTCTTCGAAAACAGAAATAAACAACTCATCAAGAAAATCCTGTCCTGAACGCTGCCTTATCCTTCTCTGAATCCAGACACGTGCAGTCTCCTAAGGTCAGAGCCAGAGACCTAGCGAGAGCCCATCTCTGGCCAGCATGGCCCATGAGAGAACAGAAATACAGGAGGCCAAATTAATACCTATTAAACAACAATTAGGAATTAACACTGGCACATTTTAGATCACAAATAAAACTGTCTCTGGAGAAAATCCTCCCCTTAATTCCAAAATGTACTAAATTCCCAAAGCATTTGGAAAATTGTGTACCTTTTCCCATAGAGTTCTCCCTCGTCTAGTTTCTACAAAAAAAATCTGAGAGGTACACAATATATGCCAACATATTGGAGCTTCAAGAAAAGATGCAAACTTTAATTTTGAAAGTTCATACATGAAGTTCATATTTTTTACAGTTTCATTCCTGGCACACACTATTTGAAGCATTCAAAATGAAGGGGAAACATTTTCAAATACATCTGAAGGAATACCCATTCATTTCAGTTCTTTTAAAAATAACGTTTGTATTAATACTTTTTTTTATTGTAAATTATTGGGATAAGGGATTAAAGGCTTGCTGGTCCTCCCCAGGAAAAGCTCTGTGAAGTTCCATATAAATGAGTGACTGTAACAGAAATAGTAATTAATATCACTTGCTATTATTGAGCGAAATACTGCAACACATCTATTCACATTCATATAAAGTGCTTTCAAGATTAAATGAAATGAATGAAAATGCATCTGTAAGTGCAATCTATAGCTCATCTCCAGAACTATTTTGCAGAGTTCCAGGAAATCATATAAGTGTTGACAAGGCAACATGTAACCTTTAGCAGGCAAACTATACTAAACATTACAAAAAATTCCAACTGTTTTGAATGAGATTTGAATGAGGCTGTATTTGAGCATTTTTATATTCAAAAATATGAGTATTTTTAGCCCTGTAATTCTAAACTTGGGTATGAATAGAGTAATTCTGCATACGATTAAGTGAACTTGTCAGTTAAAATTTAGCCAAAGCACTGTATCCCTGCAATAATTTACAATTATGATGCATGTCTGTGCTTCTCTCTGTGAAACTCTGTAACTGCATCTAGAACTCTTCAGCCTACAGATGTTATAAAAAATTGCCTGAGAGAAAAGATGAGACCAAATGATTTTTCTATCTATTTTACCATATTTTTTTGCCTATGCTGGCACACTCCAGTTTCACTTTTTTCTTCGGAATCGAGGGCACCGTTACGTTTAAGGAGATTCTTGCCAACCGTGTTTCCTACGGCACAATTCCTCTATTGATTATTTGCATCAGCTCTAAACTAAAATATGAGGGTGAAATGATTTCTCAAGATTTTTACAAACTGCTCCTCTAATGGTAACTACATTTTTGGATAACTTGATATGGCAAGAGATAAATGAGCTCAAATCCGGCTTTAGAAGACAGTGAGGCAGGGAAAGCAGCGCAGAGAGGGACAGCAGATTTCTTAGAGGAGCTGAAAGAACAGGCTGGAGACAGCACAGACCTTCCTAGGAATATGGAACTGCTGCAGCCGGTTGGTCCATTAGTCCAGCCTCTTACATCGGATAGATGAAATCCTCAAATGCTCAGAGAAGATACAGGAATTCTTGTAAAGACAGTTAAGGAATAAGTTGTCTTTAAACACAGTTCCTTCCTTCCTGCTGCTTAACGGTTATTTCATGATATGAGACACTGTTTCGTTTTATCTACTATGGATTGAGTTTATTCTCTTTCCTACAAATTAGCACTTCAGAGCGTTATACATCTTGATTCTATATATTAATGCCACACAGTTACACTAACACTAGTGTTGATGCACTGGCAAACACACATTGAGCTTTATCCTCTCAGGGAAGAAGAAAGCTAACAGGTGCCAGAAGGCTTTATTTTCTGGAAAGAAAGGAGTTATTCTCTGAGACCAAACAATCTGTAAGGTCC
Source organism: Crypturellus soui (assembly GCA_032275445.1). Taxonomy (NCBI): domain Eukaryota; kingdom Metazoa; phylum Chordata; class Aves; order Tinamiformes; family Tinamidae; genus Crypturellus; species Crypturellus soui. Next base: position 2,391,031 of record JAUBNY010000589.1, read on the forward strand.
CTTTTCCCTTTTGAAGCCTCTGAATAACAATAATCCCCCTTCTCGGCTAAAGAGGACTGGATGTTCCCTGAGGAGTTTGAAATGAGAAGATTACTGAAGAATGATAGGGGTGATCATCCAAACGTACTTCATACATACAGCTGGGCTGAGAATCGGAGATAAAGCTTGGGAGTCTGTCTCAGGATGGCTCAAGCTACTTGGAATAAATTCCCCACTCCCTCCCTAGCAGGAGCACAAAATGCTGACACTGTAAATACTATTTAAAATGTCTTCTTCATGCCAACATTTTAATAACCACATTTAATAACACAGTCAGAATTGTGTAACATCAGGTGCCAGTGTGTAAGTTAATCTAGTTTTTTGCATACAAGACAGCAGAATGTGCATCTTTGCATAGAATCGATAGAATGCAGCGAGGAGCTACTTAAGAGACATTTTCTTTGCAGAGGAGTTTTCACAAATAACTTAAGTCAGACATATGCCCCAAAAGATAGTTCTTATACATAAGAATTTAGGTCTTAGATAGGTCTTATACATAAGAATTTATATGTGCAGATTCATGTATGCTAAACTGAACCTCTTTTTAAAATAAGTAGGCTCTTAGTTGCCTCATGAGTAAATGTACATTCACCTCAATATATTTTTTAACTACCAGGGGTAACATCAATGTGCAAATTATTTTTCACAGCATATTGTTCTAAGCTCTTTTCTTCTTACAGACATGACAAGCAACAGCAAGCTCTTTGTCCTGACTTCTGAAGTGCATCTGTGCTCATTTAAAATGGTAGTCAAACTTGGTTAGAGTATTTCCCTTCCGACCACTTGGCATTTATCTAGCTTGCTGGCTGACAGAAAAGGAAGGCAGTGGGTTTCTAGTGCTTTTTAATTTTTTAAGGAAGAGGACACTGCATGTTTAAGAAGCAAAGCACTGATAGAATTACCCATTGTTTATAGAAAGTGATAGAATCAATACAAACCTAACAGAAAATTAACTTTGAATTCTGTCTGAGCGGCTGTAAACGGTCATAAAAGAAATCTTAATTAGCCCCCATGGTTCTTTAGGAGGTATCAAATGATATTTGATAAATATAGAATTAGAGCAAATAAGGCAGTTGCTTGCTAGTTCTTTAAGTTAGATAGGATCTAAAGAAATCTCAAGCAGTGCTGAAATGCGATCTGTCACACCTAACACAGGTTGACCCCTAATTTGATAAAAATAATTCAGGACTAGTCCCAGAAAATAAAACGCTGAAGAGTCAATTTGTATAAAATGATAGCATTAATTTCCCATTTAAAAAAAAAATAAGCAGAATCAGGAAGTCAACTGCCCCTCACTGACTAGCCTGTTAATAGATTATGCAGGAGAAAGAGCGGCATGACAGGGCTCCACTGCTAAGAGCCGGGGAAGACATAGCTATTGCCAGCCTGGAGGGAGTTAACTGCGAGCTGTATTTACACCGTGTGCGTGTAGATGCTGAGGAGCCGGCCTGAGCGCTCCCGGCTTCCCCGCGACAGCCTCGGCCAGGACACCCCTGCCTTGTCCCAGCCGGCACAAGCGATGCCGGGGACACTCGTGGGCAGCCCCGCGCCTCACCACGAATGCACTGCTGAGCATCCCGGTTGAAGAACAACTGGCTCGAAAGACTTTGTAGGGAGACTCTTTCCCCTGGGGAGAAATTAAAGATTCTGGAGGGGAACACAAGGGGTCAAGTTTCCCACGCCGGGAGGCAGGATCAGCTGAACGTGCCCGTCCTGTCTGACCTGTTCTTGAAGAGCTGGGCTACTAGAAATCTGCACTGCATGCATTACTCCTAGGAAGTTTCTTCTGATGTTTAACCTTAATCTTCCTGCACCTTAAGCTCATTATTTATTATCCTATCCACCACACACATAGGAAACAAGCTACTGTTTTGTCCTCTACAGAAGTTTTGGATGGTTTGGAAGCTTTTGATATGCCTTGCCTCCCTTTTTTTTCCAAGGCCAAACAGACTTATTTCTTCCAGTCTCTCCTTGCGGATCATATTTTCTACATTTCTGACAGTACTTGGTGCTTTATTGTGGGATCTCCTCAATCAGCTCAGGATTTTCTTGCAATTCAGAACCGAAAACAGAACACGGATCTCCCTTGGAGGCCTCGCCACCACGGAGGCAAGATTGCTGCGGGCGTCTTGCAGGCTTGCAGTGAAGGCAGCCAAGATTTTGCATAGCTGGTCAGGCAACAGTCTTCAAATTGCCTGTTAACTGCCCTATCCACTTCAAGATGACCTCGTTCCTGCCGGTTCTGCCTGCCTCCCCTGCTCTCGCTCTCCCAAGCTGCATCCCTAGTATTCGTGGCTGACAGAAGGGCCCGTCCTCTTCATGCTCGGAGGGACTCAAGTCCCAACCGGGCACAAGCCTGATCAATTTGCTTGGGGCAGACCTGCTCTTGGGGCAAGGACAGGACCATCTTGAGGGGCCTCTTCCAACCCCAGCCGTGCTGCGATTCCGCACCATAAGCATTTCGCAGGCTGGCTCGCAACAAGCGGCACATCCCAGGGAAAGGAACTCGGGAAACCTCACTCGGATGACACATTAAGCCACAATCCTCCTGCTCATCCGAAGGAGCAGGAGAAGGAGAAAAACTACGTGTGTTCAGGCAACACCCAGCACGTACGACACACTTCACAGCACGACTGCAAAACACATTCCTGGCCCTGAGGTTTAGACATAATACAGAGGGTTAAAGAAGATAAAGGCTAGGATTAGGGGGAGGGCAACAAAAAAGAAAAGCTTGCTAGACCAATTTTCAATTTATCTTTTTACTTTGTGTGTGGGTGAATATGTGTGTATATACAGGCAGTGAGGAGCTGAGGCACTGCTGGCTACATCAAACTGCTGCCTTTACTTTTGCTGCTCACACACTGGCTAAGCTGGCAGACTTGACACCTCTACACATTTCAACACGGCCTCAGCTTTCGCTTCATTTTAATCGTGCATAATGTTAGACTGGTGTATTTTTTCGTAGTTTTCATATTTTAGCCTGTGAATTGCTCTTACATACACAGAACTGAAAGACATGAGATAAAAACTGTAATGTATCGTTCACTTAAGCAAAATAAGATAAGATGGATATGGATCCAGGGTTATAAAGTGAAAACTTTTTATTGGGCAGAGATTCAATGGAAAAATACAGACATTCCACATGCAGACTTCATTGGGTGGGGGCTTTATCAAACCCTGCAGACAGACCATCAAAATGTCTGGTAGTTTTGAAAATTAAAGTCAAAAAATTGAAGGAAAAAAAAAAGTCCAACACAAGTCCAGCATTTCTTTACACAAGGAGTTTTTACCTCAGAAGTTTTTGGAATGTATTCTAAATAAACTTATTTTAAAAGCTTTGACAGCCAATTGCAATAAAGCCCTGGCTTGGTATCACCTTATAATCATATTTAACACGTCTTTTTTCCTTCTTTTTTTTTTTTTAATTCTAGCTTACAATATTTCTTGCTCCAATATATTCCTCTTAACTTCAGAATACTTCAAATTTAGAAAACAGATACTAGTAGCATGGGGCTACAACTGAATATAACTGAAATGAAGAAGCTGATGACAATTTCTTGATGCATTCAGGGTAACAAAACCCAGCACACTGTGGCTCATACACAGCCACAGGAAATGTTTTGAAACGTTTGGCTAGAGGTGAATATGTGAAGCCTTTTAGACTTGTTTTGAAATTCTTACTTTCCCGGATTTGGCATTTACTAAAAAACTAACAGGGTCTAATCCTGGCATCAGGAGTAAAGTCTGAACCTGAGTTAGCAACCCAACAGCAGAGGCATGAGTCTAACCAAGTCTTCTGCCTTGGAGCTTCCGGATTTGTATCACCTGCATATTTTTATCCTACTGTAAATGTAATATTATGCATATAATATTTTCTTCCTTTTAGATTTTTTTTTTTTGACTGAGATCTCGTGGTAATGAGCTTCATAGTTTATTTGTAGATTGCATTAAAAAATGTTTACTTTTAGGACTACAAAACATTTTTTCTTTGAAATTTAATGCAAAGAAATTTTTGGTTTGGAAATTAGAGAAGAACATAGAGACGACCACCTAGTTTCCTTTTTGTTTGAAATTCCTTATAGTCCATTTTTCTATCCCTTACTCTGTCCACACAGTTTTCAATCAGCCAGCAGTTTCTCAAAGAATGCCTTCATCTCTCTTGCAGTAATTTCCACGCTGAAATATGTAGTATATTATGTGCTTGATGCTTCCAAGGACACAGACTAAAGACTCTTTGGCTTCTGTACATCCTGAATAAAGATTTCTTTTCTAGTCTAGTTTACTCTTGCTTCAGGATTTGGCCCAGTGGATCATTCTAAGTAAATCTACCAACCTTTTTTTTTCAGGAGGTTATTAAAGTGAAGATAGAGAAGCCCTGGAAAATCTGCTTATTCAGAAATTTATATTTCATTTTGGGGAAATATGTGAAATACTTACATTTTATTTCTTATGTCTGCAACATTTTCACAGAAAAGTACTATACCAAAACAAAATAAGGCAGTCTAGGAAAAAAAAGAAAAAGTTGGAAACAAGATTAGCATCCTGCAAAAGAACATTAATTTCATGCTTTGGAATTAGTCCTCACTCACGCGAGTAGTTGTCCTGAAGACACCTACAGTACCCCATATACTAATGTATTTTAGCAATTCCATAGGGAGGTTTTTTTCACTATTCCTGCCGTGACTGAAGCTATAATCCTTGCATAAATTCTCAGGTCCTTCCTGACAACTGGGGCTCTCACAACATACCTTGCTAAAGTTGACCAAATCTGTATTTAATCATGTTAACCTCTTTTTAATGATGATATGTATCATGAAAATGGTAAGACAAAAATGGTCCTCATAACATCCCAAATGGACATAATTCCTTACAGGAACAAGTAAGATAGGATGATTGTTTGTATTTGAACACTGTGCATTGTAGAGTCAGGAGTCTCTGGTGCCTCCAGATGATTTTCAAAATTTACTGCTGCTGTTACCTTTTTGGTTCTTGACAGAGTGAATAAGGTAACGTTAACATGTGAGATGTACAGGAATTATTTTATAGTTATGCATCTATACTAGGATGCATAAACAAATTGTTTTCTGTAGCATATATGAAATAATTCTTGCCTCTTTTGGGAACTAAAGCCCCACATTTTGGGCAGCAAATACAGAAGATTTTTTAACAGAAAACTGTAAAGTATGATATCGGTCATATGAAGAAACTTCTCACAAAATCCGTGAGAATGGTGAAAGGTCTGGGAAAACACGTATCTATCTATCTATCATCTCACTTGTGTTCGTCTTCAGTCCACCACGACTCCAGCTGTCAGGAATGCTCTAGGAGGGGCATCCTGCTGGGAAGCAAGTAGTTTGAGAGACTCTGTGAGGTTCCCTATAACCTTGTCCTCTACTATTTATAGGCTTTGTGTGATATTTCAGTGAAAAAAATGGATTTATTCATTTAAATGCTAAGACTTGCTAAGATATATATGGGGTCTCTATTACCTTTACGTTTCATGTAAATAAAGCCTATTAAAGAGATGCTCTGCCATTAAACTGTAAGTTACATCATATACAGAATGAAGGATCACTTCTTGACTTGTAGCAGTCTCCGTAAACTTATTGTTTTCAATTGTTTTGGTATAGCACTGAAATTGTATTAAGATGTTCATTAAAGGCTGATGGCACTTTGTGCCAAGAACTAATTTTACACAGAAGATATAAAATGAGAAACAATGAAAAATCTTAGTTTCATATACAGAGTGTAAGATGGTGGCAGAGATAAGAAAAGTATTATTATTCCCCAAGAATCCACACACTTTATTTGAAAAAAAGCTCCTTTCTGCTGATATTACCTATTTCCCCAAATACAGTTGTAGTTCTGGGAAAAGTCCAAATGAGATATGGAATCCAGATATGTGGACAAAGTCTAGACTCAAATTTTCGCAATACAAATCACTTTCCTCCCTCTTTATCAGAAATTTGGTGTGGTTGCAGCTACTGTACCTCAGGGAGAGCTCTAGCTATATTGCATAGCTGAATAATTAAGCAAGTCATTTTTATTCCTGTGCAAGACGTGAGGATCTCCAAGGCAGGAGATCTTCCCTGCAGTTTGCAGGCCCCTGACTACCTATCGCTGCAACTCATGCTCTGAAATATCTTGTTATTTGAAAAATCTTTTCACTCGTGGTCATGGGCCAGACCACCCGATTCCATTTCCCCCAAACCCTCTGCACACCAATATATGGTAAAGGGCTCATGGAAGGAAATTGCAGCGTGCAGAGGTGAACGGGCTCTCCAAAGAGACAACAAATGTTAGAAGAACAAGTGAATGTGATGTGGTAACATCAAAGGTGAACCCCATTATTATGACATGCAATTATTGAAGGGGGAACAAAAACATAACTTTTAAATAAATCATTAACCGAAGCTGTCATTTTCATCACGTGCTATTGAATTGAATTGTCCGCAGCTGTAACCTAAATTCCAAAAAGATCTTTGTGGTATTTATTGAAAAAAAAAAAAGAAGAAAGAAAGAAAAATATTCTTAAACACATGCTAAAATTAAAACTTTATATGATACTGCTGCTGGACAGCGTTCAGTGCCCACCTCAGCTTTCGCAGAACTGGCTTGGCCGTTTTCATAGCATCCTGGAGTTGGCACAACGGTCACATCCTCAGGTAATTACATATTCCCTGGAGGAGGGAGCCTGCAGCACGCACTGATCCTTCCAAAGATCCTTCCAGGCTGTCTGCTCCTCAGCTTGTTCTCAACCAACCCAGGAAAGATGGATTCAAACCTAACTAAGAGTTGGGAATTAGTTCCATGCACTGCCAGACACGGACCTACCTTGAAAGAGACATTCATGAGCCATGCACAAGCCACTATGCAGCCCCTGTCCTGCTCTGCACAGGCTGCACAACCAAGGAACATACCAAAACATTGTCTCTCTACAACATGAACACTAACAGAGAATAAAAAAGGGAGGACAGGTTCAATAACAGGTGACAGGAAATGCAGATCAATACACTGGAGCTTCAGCACTGGCCAGCGAGGATGTGGCAGCAACCCACAAGGGTGGCAAGGACGATGGGCTGCAGGACTTCTCCACGCGTTCAGTGAGCTTCGCTTGCCACAACAAATGCAGGAAGCTTCCCTAGGTATTTTCTCATAATATTTTCTAATATCATATTCAAATGCATCACTTTTATTTTAGTATCTTATCTATTGCTTGCCAGACCCAGCTAACTATGCAGAGCTCCTACACAGGTTAATTGTGTGCACATCATTCTGTGAGCTCCCACAAGCTCGTCCTTTTGCCTGTCATTAAACATGTCACCGTTTCAGAGCATCCTAACTGGCTCATGCTGAAATCCCTGAACGACAGGAGGGCTCAGTCATATGTGTCAAGTGTTGACTCGTACTTTGGTCTCTGGGAGAAGGTGCAGCACTCCCAGGGCAAGGCCAGCCATTTCCAATGAACTGGAACTCAGGTACACGACTGGATGGGGTATCTCCTGGTGTGCCCACAGCCACATGTAGCATAACATAGCCTGCGTATAAGCTGCATATATCTCCTATAAGCTGAAAGGCTATTTCAAGCTCTTTTGCATTGCTATTCAGTGTTCAGTATGCCTACATGGACATCCTGTTGATGTTAGCTTAAGCTTGTGCTTAAAAGGTGACTTTTTTTTCTTTTTTTTTTTCCTCAAATGGAGGGTCATGCAAAGGAGGAAAATAGCAGCTCAGGAGGCTAACCCCTTGATCCCTTAAGAGCAATGTTTGTTTAGCATACAGGGAAGAAAGCGTGTGCGTAATCAAAGATATCAGCATTTGCTTTACATGTAATGGAAAAATCAGAGAACTGAAGAATGAGGACGGCAACAGCTGGTATTTCGTACCAGGGAGGGAACAGAGCTTTTCATGCATGGCTCTGGGGGAGTTTAGCATGATCGGTTTGACTAATGAAAGGTCATTTCATGCCAAAAACCAAACCATAAGAAAAAGTATCACTCTTGACCAAAAATCATGTGAGGCTTAATACTGATCTAACTTGGTGAAAGATAATCTTGCTTAGGGAGTGCAATAGTTAGCCTTAAGTGACCTAGTTGCTTTAAAATCTCAGAGCGTGGAATAAATTGTTTTGAGGTTTAACATACTGCCAAATTCTTCCAGTCCTTTCAGCTGAGACATTCAGTAGGCAAGACACTGCCTTTCCAAAGCATATTGTCAAACTGTAACATATGTTATATCACTTAGGAAGTTCTCAAGTACAAATGTTCAATAGTGCTAATCAGTTGGAGACTACTTGCCATGTATGGTTTATAAAACCAGACAGCAATGCATAAAACTAATGGAAAGAACAAATGGCGTTTGCTAAGCTCAGCTGTTGGCAAACGCGCCTTGCTTTTAGCAGAGGAAAGCATATCCAGAGAGATCTTAAGCAAACACAGATCAAAGTTAAGTCCTTTTATTTTAAGAATGTTTGCCTTAATAGTTAAGCAATTAGCTTGATTTATCCATGACCTGCTATCTATACTGAAGCACAAAAGCTATAGTTCATTAATAGAGAAATTGAGGTACATAAAGCCATGTCATAGCAGCTTTATTCCCTCCACAGAAACTGGAAAGTGCAGGTTGGTACAGAAATGAAAAACCCTATCCTTAAAAAAGAAAATTTCCTAAAGTATGTACATAATAGGCTGAATTTAGCAGTTCAGATGCCACTTTCCTGCTATGAAACACAGTGCCTGATCTCCAAAGTTTTTGAATATCCCTTCCATGCTCAATGGCAGTCTCAGGCACACAACATTTAGGCAAGGCCAATGTTTCTGCAAGGGAAAAGTGACTCTTTTCTGAAGACAAGGGCTTATTTTCCTTTGGAAATAAAATCTATCTTTGCTTTTGCTTCTAGGAGACACTTCCAGAAATCACTTCATATAGACCAGTGCATGGTAAGGATAGGATTGTCTAATATTACCCTTCTCATTTATGAGATTGCAGTATTGCATTTTCCCCGCTGTCACTTGCTGTTATTCTAATAGAGGTCCGTGATAGGGGGCTGCTGATGCAGCAGTTAGTGAAGCCTCCTTGTCTCGAGGAGATGAGAATGAAAACGTCGTGTTGCAGAGGTGCAAGCTATTGATAATATGGAAAATTAGAAAAGGTTAAATTTGTATCTTTGCAGAGCCACTGTGCAAGTTATGATCCTGGTTATATCAGGCTGGTTGTGGTTTTAAAGACCAAAAGTGTCTCTTATCTCAGGCCAGCTGTTCTATATTTGATAACACTCTATTCTGGGTGGGGGTTATGGTCTGCAAGAAGGTAACTGGGGTTACTGTTTCGGTTTTTTGAAGCTTTTCCTGACATCATATATTGCACCAGAGAAACAGAAGGTTTTTAGTATAGAACCCACAAAGAGATGGTTTTGAAGAGTTAACATTACAGGTAAGTGTTTAAAAAAGGTAGTGGCAAAGCAAACAAAGTCGCAAACAGAGCAAACCCAAAGACTACAGCTGAACTTATAAATAAAAAGCACGTGGGACAGTTCTCTAGCCTTGACACCAGCTGATCTGCAGCAGCTGCACCCCTGAGCTCCTGAAAACAGGCTCACACCACGTACTGGCCACAGCCTCCCACACATCCCTCCGGAGCCGCTGCCACGGGCTGTGAACTGCCAGCAACAACTCCAGCAGCTTAACAGTGTCGGCCTTGGGCACCTGGGAGCGTCCCTTGGCACTCCTCAGTTTCCTGGTATAACTAGTGGCTTGGCCACAGGGACGGTGAGGCGTGGAGCAGAGGCCGGTGGTCTGCAGCGTGGAGCCTCCGTGCACAGACGGCTCTGGCAGACGGCAGCGCGCCGAGCTCCCGCGCCACGCGGGCACGGGCAGTGCTCCCATGCGTTCTCTGGAGCTGTTATTGATGCACCATTTCCTTATAGTAGTCCATGGGGACTGCAATTTCATATACACTTCAAGTTTGCATAAGCGAGAAATCCTACCATCTGGCCGCCTGTCCCTGCGCTTCCTGCTCCTTTGGGCTGACGCACTTGTGGTGGCCACAGAGCAGACCGCACTGGGAAGTGATCGAGGCTCAAACGAAGACTTTTGCCGACCTGCTGCTCAACGGCCCCTCTGCCCTCATCACGGCCTCAGCAAAGCTCTTCTCTCCTGCCAGCTGCCATTCGGCCCTTCCAAAGTGCAGCCTCTGGAGCAGAGCTTATGGCCCTGGGCTGGTTAGATACCTGCTAGAAATTGCTTGAAAACAAATACAAAATGATTTTCCTTGCCTCAAGCACAGAAAACAGCCGTAGTGTCACTGCAAACATAAAGCAGTTTTATTTACTTTACTTCTACTTGGCTTATTTTAAAGCTTGCACTATTTCACTTCAGTTAGCCTCATTTAGCTGACCAGAAAGGTAGGGTTGGCTCCAGCTGCCTGCACATGCAGTCAGTGCGCACCCTTCCTTCAGAGAAAGACCCCCTGCAAATTAAAGGCCCTTTTTCTAGGTGTGTTATATGTTTTGCTGCAATGCTGGATTTGCTAAGGTGAAGCAGCTCACTGGCAATCCTCCCCACTCCAAGCACTGCCAAGGCATCATTGACAATTCAGGATGCAGCAGAGGCAGAAGGTTGGTAACCTTGCTTGGTGTAACCTAGCTGAGAGGCTGATGCTACTTGTGAGGGGAGCACAGCAAGCATCTTATTTTCTGATGCAGTAAAACTTAGAATTTAGGGTTGCAAAGAAACCAGTTTTTGCTTTTAAAAGCACCCTCCCTAATGACCTAGCCCGGTGCCTGCGCTCCTTGACCTTATGCTGCGTTGCACGTAAGGTTCACTCAGCGCTTCGCACACCCAGCACCACATTACATCACATTTCTGTAGCCAGCGGGTCAGTAAAACAACAACTAACAGGACGGAGTTCAGAAAACAGCACGATAATGGTGCGGTACCGAGCGCTTTCCTCAGAGCAGATAACCGGTCTCCGGCAGGGAGGAGGGGGCAGCGCGGCAGGGCGGAGGAGGCTGCGCGTGCGGCGCGGGCGCCCTGGGGCCGGCCGCGCCAGCCGTGACTCAGCAGCGCTGCTGGACGCGGCCCAGCATGACGCAGCAGCGTGCGGCCCAAAGCCGCCCCTCGCGCACGTCTCGAGTCCTGCGGGCGGCCGCCGGCATCTCAGCCTGAAACAGCTCTGCCGGCCAGCAGAGCAGACCTCTTTCCTCCAGGTCCCTGTTCAGCTTTTCTGCATCTAGATTGTTTTTCACTCACGTTTACACCAAACAGACCATGTTTGGTTGACGTGTCCGGCCACATTTACTTGGGGAAGGAGAAGGCAGTCAGGGACTGTGACCGACTCCATGGGATGCGGGAACTTGAGATGTGGTTGCTCTTCAGGAAAGGCATTTCGGTGCATCTCGGAGCAACTGCCCACTGCTGGAACAAGGACTCCAGAAATAGGAAGCTGGAGACGTGACAATTATTACCCTAGGGAGTTTGGGCAAAAACAAACCGAAACAAAACCTCAAGCAGACAGCAATCCTCTTCTCCATTCTAAATAAAACCTAAAAATCTCTTTGATGAAGGGCAATGTGGTGATCTGCTTGTAGTACAGTGGGAAGGCCGAGGTCTGCATGTCTGGATACGTGTCTTCTATTTCCATCTTGTTGTTGACCTGCTGAGGGACTTCGGCAAAGCTGCTTCCCACTGTTTACTGTCTTTTATTGCCTGCAAATAATATTTGAAACAGGGTCTCCTATTTAATATGCTGTGGCTCATGAAGGGTGAGGGGAAGGGCCCGTAATGGCTCGGCCACGGAGCGAGCAGCAGCCAGAGCCGCTGCTGAAACCCCTGGGGCTGCGGGGAGCGGGGCTGCAATGAGACTGCTGCTCCCGAGCTCCCAGGGCTCCAAATGCCAAACCCCGCAGCTTTCCGTGCAGCGCTCCAGCAGGTCGTTTCTCCCTTTGGCTGTAAGTCAGTATCACAAACACACAGACGAAGAAAAGGGAAAGAATGCGAGCCGCACTGCTACAAACCAGCAAGGCCTGGTTGCCGCTCGCGCTCGTGCTGGAGCAGGCGGCTGCCGGAGGCCGCGCCGGCCACTGCCTCTGCACGGCCACAGTTTATTTGCTGTGGGGCTTTGCTAACTGCACACGTCTGTGACACCACACCGGCACAGGACAAGCGAGAACATTATGTAAGGTCCCGCTTCAGGAAAGCATTAATCCACACAGTTAAATCTCACCCCGTGCAGAATAGCACTTAAGTATGTACTTAACTGCAATCCTGAAGTAGGGTGCAGGGCCAAGGGGTTATTAATATATTCTTGGAGCCACTGACTGCTGGCTTCTTGCAGCAGAGAAACCACCAAGCAACTGCTTTCAAAATTAATGCCAGAGAGTCAAAATCTGAGTTTTACTTTGCTTTGTTTTTAATTTTATTATTCTATGATTCTTCTGCTATTTTTTTGTGTGTGATTTTTTCCTGGTGTTTTACTGATCTTTTTGGGCCTTGTATTTTGATTTCTGTACTAACTCCGTCTTGCTTCTTAATTATAGATTCGCCATGTTTTCATTTATAATCCTCTGTTTATAAACACCTTACACATAGCAGGATGTAGGTGCTCTATAAAAGGATGCCGAATAGGTATGTGCTTGTGAAATGTTTAAAAGGGTAGAAAAAGGCAGGACTGAATCTGTCTGAAGATATCTGTGCAGCAGACTATCATTACACACCACTTTAGGACCACGTTTTTTTTCCTCCAGTAACTTTGCAGGCTCCATTTTGGAAAACCGGGATGAGCTAGAAACGGAGGACATTTTGCTCCATTTTGAACAGTTGGGAGCACAAGATTCGCATCCCCTCAATTTCCTGCTGGCAGCAACTCAAAGTTGCGCTGCAAAGAAAAGGGTAATTAGGTCAGTGCCCTTCTCTCTTTATATCAAGGAAAACCCAATCTGTTTGCTTTTTCCCATTAGAAATGCAAGCCCTTGTGGGCTCTAAGCTTCTGTATTACCTGCAGCAGCACCGCACTGGTGACAGTGCAAGAGATAAGACAGAACCGAGTCACTCCGAGGATTTCATGTTACAGTCTTAGCTTTGCATCTTTCTTTCTTCTTTTTTTTTTTTTTTGGCTTTTCTTAAAAGTCTGTTCAAACTGTGTGCAGGCAAGTGGTGCTACATAAAGGAGTTCTTTGCTACAGGGGCTCTATGATCTAACAACTGAACAACTTATGTCCATGCTCAGAATAAATGAGAACAGAGGACAAAATTCATCTGTGCGTACAAGACACATCTTAGACCAAACCATTTTCTGACATTTTAATTCTATGGATTAAAGGCAGGGGGTTATACTATTCTACCACATTCCTGGTCCATTCATAATCTAGCCAGAGCTAGCCTGAAAACCTTTGGCAGCAAGAGTAAGAAACAGTATATTCTGTCAAGACATATATAAAACAAGCAGCTAGAGCAACCAATCAACAAATGGCTCATTCCTGAAGCAGATGTTACTGCCTGGAAGAAATTCGGATCTTTGTTTTTAAGAAACCAGATCACTAAACTTGCAAAGAAATTTGCAAGAGATAACTCACAGCATAATGGAGATAATTGATGACTGTTCTGGGACCATTAAACCCTTTTCATTTGCTACACTATAGGCAAGATTTTAACTCCTCTTCAGATGTAGAAAGCCTATTCACTGACACACTGAGTCACTAATTGCCTTTAAAGTTTCATTAAAAACAGATGCCATGCTAAAGAGCAAATATTAGTCACACTCTGATCAAGGTGCAGCTAGATATTCTGAGCATGTACTGATAACATGGCTAATGATGGAGAAAACAGCTGCTAATGCAGTGATTGCATTCTCCCCTGTACGGTCACAATTAATATTGATAAACTTAAAGTGCCTAGTGGAAATGCACCATGTTGGCTGGATAATCAGAATACTGATGGAGGAAGGAAAAAAAAAAGATTATGATAAGACAAAAAATGGATCCAAGCATGAACCATTGCCACTGAGTTTGTTTTCGTCTTTCCTGCTTCTAAAAATGATAAAACTGGTGTCTGGCAGAGGCATGTTCATGCACACGTGCTATTTAAAATTTGCTAAATATTTCAAGTTAAGAAACACTATATACAAACTAATAATGAGAAGTATCCGGATGCAAGACCTAGCATAATCAGGGCTTCTGTTTTTGCATGGACAAGTGTTTTGCTTTATCTAGCTCACTTTGTTTAATTAAGCATTTCAAGCAAGGCATTGCCAATAGTCTAATTGCTTCCAATGACTGTAGACTTTCTAGAATTACTTTATGCAAGAAAACTTCTGGCCTTGACCCATTTCTCATAGATGTCTTTTACAGTAGTATGTTTTGTTGCAACTAGTTGATTGTGCTGGTTATTCACACGTTACATGGAGACAAAAAAAAGAGTCATAACAGATACCTTACGGGGATAAGAAAGGTATAGTTCCTCAAAAGGGTTGGGGTAAGGTCTGGAAAACAGGCCAGAGCACAAATGGAGTCTCAGTACTTGTCTATGCTTGAAAAGAGACAAGCAACTGCTGTTCCTGGACAATTTCTTCTTAATCCTCTGCCTTCTTCCCATGATGTTCAACATATTTTGTGGCTGGTTCAAGCTAACATGGAATAAAACAATTTTCTTCCATAATGAAAGCCTAAAGAAGCAAACAAATCACTAAAGTGTAATCTAAAACATAAATTTGCAGGATATTATTCTACAGTAGCAGCCCATGGGCGTATCTGAAACATATCTGGAAATATTCAGGAGTAACTACTATGTAGGCAGGCTGCTAGGGAAACATGCACAAGCACTGGTGTCTACTGTATCCCTTGGAAATCGTTTATTTACCAAGAAGCGTGGTGATGGATAGAGGCATGACGTGTGAAGCATCACTTGAGCCTGCCTAGAAGAGTGCCTGCCTCACTTTCTTTGATCTGCCCAACATATGTTATAAATGTTATGTCAAGAGTTGTGCAACTGTGTGGCCTTGCTGCGTTCTCTGCACAAGCCCTAATTTGGTTTCAAAAGGAAAATTGTTTTTGCGTGAATTGTAGGCCTACGAAAACACACAGATTTCTCAAATGTTCTTAATTTTGAGATGACATTTTAGAAGAGTGTATTAGGAGATGCTGTTACAGAAAAACTCTTCAATTCTCTCTTGATCTTGTTCAAATTATCTGTGGTCACTAGTTTCTTCAAATTTGCTCCACTTGCCTTTTCATGATGGAAATACTCAACACCCCAT
This sequence comes from Crypturellus soui, assembly GCA_032275445.1. NCBI lineage: Eukaryota > Metazoa > Chordata > Aves > Tinamiformes > Tinamidae > Crypturellus > Crypturellus soui. Next base: position 2,406,319 of record JAUBNY010000589.1, read on the forward strand.
GAAAAACTTGCTCATCCTTCTGCATCTCATCTTTCTACCACTTTCATATCTCTCTTGAGGCACAGAAGGAAAATAATGACTTTATTACTCCAAGTGCTGCAAGACTCTAAGTGTTCTGGTAGCTTTGTTTCATGTTTTTCCACCTCTCCGTCTGTGATTAGTCTTCCAAAACATTTCATTTTTTATCCCAAGGTAATAAGAACTTTGAAGATGTCAAGACCGCTATATATTTCTAAACCTATCTGGGCTTAGGGCTTCGAGTACATTATGAGTTACTGAGTATTGAGACATGGCAATTTTTAGCAAGAAGTGTTGATGTCTTTGCTAAGCATGGAAAGTGTGTTGCAACATATAAAATCTTGTTTTCGCAGCAGTTAGATTTAACTCCCTGTCTCCGAGCCAATTAAGTTGTACTGTGTAGTTTTAAATCAGCATGGTTTGCTTGGGAAAAAAGAAACAGCATCCTTCCAAATATAATTACGGAATCTAAGTGTTAACTTTCTCATTTGGACAGTTTGCCATAAAAAGTTTGTTTCCTTGTCCATAATGCCCTTGTCCATAATGTCTGTTAATGACCCATCTAGGGCCTGTCTCCATATTGTTTTAGATACAGATTTGGATTTCCCAGGGAACTGAGGAGGCCTTAGGCCTCTCTACTTTTCCTCATTAGCAGCAGCTAGCACAGAGGAAACTCTGTGTGCTGCAAGAGCAGGGCAGAGTTTTAGGCAGACTGGGGCTAAAGCTGTTGCAATACGACCAGCTAATCTTGTTCGGGCAGCCCATAAAGGTTTGCTATGAACAGTGCTGACACACTGCACTGCTGTGGCTTTCTGACAGGCACTTTACCTGTCAGCCTCGTTCATGAGATGTTTCCCATAGAGAAATCTCATGCCCGTGCCATGTGGACGTTTTTGAAAATGCAAAGGCAGAGTAAAATAAGTCTTATGCAAAAGTTATTATCAAAAATAACTGATTTTTTTTTAAACGTTCCTTTGACTGCTGAGGAAGGAATGCTTGTTACTGCCCCACTCTGTAGCTGCATTCTACTTATGCAGAATCAAGGGAAGCTTTGTCCTAATATACAGGACAGGATGCAGTCCTGCTTTTACCTCTTCTTTTAGTTGCATGAAATGGGATGTATTATAAACAGGACCATGGGTTTGGTCCTATCCTGTCATTCTTATGTGTGTTAATGAAAGTAAGTGGCCTTTCAGTATATTTTTCAGTCTTACTCAGTAATGTTCTCCAGTAGTGGCTTTGATAGTTTATGTCCCTTGTTTGTTTTGTTCATTCTCAGTTTCTGGCAGTCACCGACTCATTGACCTGGAAGCTGCATCTGGATGATTGCTTTTAACAGCTACTGCTAGACACATCCTCCATCAGTTTACCTAATCCCTTTTTGAACCCATTTATACTCTTGGTCTCCACCACATCCTGTGGCAATGAGTTCCACAACATAATTATGTGCTGCAGGAGAAAGTACTTCCTTTTGTTTTGTTTTAAACATGCTGCCTGTTCATTTCATTCTGTACAAAGCCCCGTCCCTCTTCTTTTGAAAGGGTTACATTGTCAAAGCAGTGGGTAGATTGACAAAGCTTTGAAGGGTTCAACAAGCACAAAGAATTCAGGTTCCAATACAAGAAATATCCAGACTCATCTGAATCCCAAGCTGAGCTGAAAGTTATCAGCAGCTTTCTAACCCGGGAAGGTGAAGGCTCCATTATTTTTTAACAGAGCCCTCGCTTAAAGTGCTTTCCTCAGATTCTCTCTCTGCATCTCTTGTCTGGTCTCACACACTCTTGTCATGCACTGCCAGAAGTCCCCCATTCATATCAACAAGTCCTACATAGTTGTTCTCTCCCTTAAAATCCCCGACTTTGTAATAATAATCTATGAAGAGGAAGATGACGTGGAAACCTGATGAAACTGATACGGCACCCTCCTTGACACTTCTCGCAATATTCCCATGAGGCAAGCAAACCCTCACCCCTGTGTAACAGCATGGTGCAGGGCCCATCTTGCCAGCCTCAACAGCATTCAAGGAAAGCTTACTTGACCACACTGAGAGAGAACTGGCTCCACATGTATGAGTCCTAGATGCAGATATTTGTGACTAAAACAAAGATAAATATTATTTACCATTGTGAGCAACAAAGGATATCCTCAAGAAGTCAGTCTTCATTAGTATATTTGAAAATATGAACCTAAGACAAGCTCTGTTGCTATTACCTCATGGGCTGTGGCTTGTTGGAGAATGTGCACAGGAAGGAAGCTACACCTGTGGTTAGAAATCAGTGCACAGGCTAATAACTTAAAGCCTTTCTGGGAACCGGTATAGGTCTGAGACAAGGAATGAGTAAGTAAGTTCTTCATCCTGTCAGCCCCACTGAAGAGTACACCAAAACCAGAAGAGTTGGTTGAGAAGTTTTCTACCTTAGAAGCAAGGTATTCTAAACTGACTGGTTTGACAGAGGAATTTATCCAGTTTTACATTTAGCTTTCTATTAAGAAGAAATCTCATCTGCTTTGTTTTGGATAGAACAAATCAAAATCAGAAAATCAGTGAAAATTCAAAGCAGTTCAGAGTCAATAATTTTGAGGTCTTCCAGAATCAAACTACATTGGTCTGTGATGCTATATAGCTTGAGAATCTCTTGGAGATATCATCTGGAGCCTGCCTCTTGATTTAAAAGTTTGAGCCTTTACATTTAAGAGTTTATTAAAGATATTCTGTCCCCCTCATGCCCCTTCCTGGAACCCTACAGATGCCCATCACTCCATCATGCTCATCACTGGAACTAAACAGAAGCTGAAGTCATTTCCACACACACAGACACACACACAAAACAGATCCTAAAGCCTTTGTTCTCTAACAATTTCTCAGCTTTCACCCTCCTAGTCCTGACTATTCTCATCACTCTCTGTTCTTCAAGACATGAAATCTGAGCATCTAAATATACACATGATAAAGAATCTCCACCCATTCCATGGTTTAAACCCCATATTGATCAAATCATCTTTAAATAGCTTTGGAATCATATATCCCTAGGAGGTGTTCATTCATTAGAAGCGATCCTCCTCAAATTTTCTAAGCTTTCTTTGTACCTTTGGAGAACAACATGCAAGGAAGAGGCAGAGGCAAAGGAAAGCATCGGCAGAATAGCCGATACACACACACACACACATAAAAGTTTCAGATCCGATCTTTGATTCAAGCACACAGCCTGCCTATTCACTTGGAGGCATTACTTTTTATACCTCTCAGCAGAGGTTGTGCTGGTAGATAAGGAGGGTTGCACTACTACTATGCAGCATCTAGTTTTGGAAATGCAAAGATCTCAATTTCCAAGTTAGAGGAATCCACCACTGTATCTTTAAAGCACCTCCTGATCTGTGATACTCAAAAAAGTGGTTTCTTTCAGCAACAGGACTAAACATCCCTTCCTCAGTAGGTCAAAACTCAAGAGGAAGAAACATTTTGTAACCAGTGTAAGGGAAATTGAAATTTGGTTGTCAGCTCTGACGAGTACATCACATGTTTAGTCACTTGCATTACTTATTCTCTCCCTGACTCATCTTCCTCTTCTAAAAATCAAGATATTCCTAATTACCTCCTTCATATTGCAGAGGTAAGGTGAAATACATTGGTATTTCTCAAGAGTTCAGTGTCTCTTTGGCAAGACACACCATTTGGAAAATATGAGTTGGGTTGACCAAGTTCTGTCTGGTTACTATCCGGCGTCTTTATATTTATCACTGTTTTGATTTATATCCTACTGGCAAGAGGCACAAGAAGTTTCCTCCACCTTACAAGCCTTTAGGAGAATGGACCATAACAGGAGCCTGATGCCTTTCTGGAAGATGTAGTCTGTAGGTTCCCTTTGCTTCCCAAAGGAGAAAAAGCCTTCTTTATTTTATTTTATTTTATTTTATTTTATTTTGTTTTGTTTTATTTTATTTTATTTTATTTTATTTTATTTTATTTTATTTTATTTTATTTTA
>JAUBNY010000589.1:2410420-2437734 GCA_032275445.1 Crypturellus soui
TTATTTTATTTTATTTTATTTTATTTTATTTTATTTTATTTCATTTCATTTCATTTCATTTCATTTCATTTCATTTTAATTAATTTATTTTTTAACACTATGGGGTGTAAGATGTTTGTCTGGGCTGTTTGCCTAACCTACAAGTAATACATGCACAGAGGGAGAGCAAAGCAATACCCACCCCCTCACAAGCAACATACCTAATTTAAAGGTTTTCCTACTCACCTCATGCAGCCAGGCCAGCGATGGGCACTGCAACAACTAAACAAACCAAACCACTGGGGACCAAGCCCTGGGCTGAAACTCTATCTGCCACTTTTCAAGGCATGTATTGTGCGCTGAAAGGTCTACAGATGCTTCTCAGAAAGCCCTGCCAGAAACGTACAAAGCGAGTTTGTTAACTCCGAAACAATTCAACCAAGTTGGATTTAAACGTATAGAATGTACATTGTTCCCTGCCATTGCCTGTTTGGGGAGGCCCAAGGGATGAACAACAGCAGAGCTGTGCTTGGGCCCCTGGCCGGGGTGTTCTTGGGTGGCTCCAGCGCGCAGGCACCGCTCTGGGGCAAAGCGAGGGGTCGCACGAGGGCTCTGCAGTCGCCGGCTGGCGCGGCGGGCTCCAGCAGTGCCGCTCTTGCCCCGTCTTTCCCTCGCGGGGCCCTCTGGCCTCCCTCAAGGGCAGGCGACGCTGCCCACGTCCTGGCCGGCGCGGCCACAACACACCACGACTCAGGTCTCTCCCTCCGTCTCCTCAGGGCCTTTGAACTTAGAACCTTTGCTTCCATTAGACCAGCGATGAAGCCGACTGACAGCACACCTAGCTTTTTAAGTACATCAAAGAGAAGCTGACAGAAGTGCCCCACATTGGTGGCAGAGAAGTTCCACACTGAGAAGTGGCCTCTTCCCTCCCCTTGCCCTCCTTCCTTCCTCAGGAAAACAGGCACTTCACCCAGAAATTAAAAACTCTGGAAAGACCATAGCGAGATCAAGCGGCCTGACACGTATGAGGATATGTGTTATGAGGTCCCTCAGGCACAAGCAATATTGAAAAAGCATTTATTGTGATGGGGATAAGAGCAAGCCAGCGCAGGCATCTGACCTACCACATTTGCATGGATGCTGCCTTTCAGGTTATCACTTTGCATGTGGGAAACAACAAAATTAAGTCTTTTAGATTCTTTCACCCACTAAAGGCCAGCAGAGCTAGAAGGATTGTCATTGGGAGGCAGCAATATGAAGACTCATTTGCAGAATTAAATATTTCCCCTCTTTGTTCTTCTACAGAGCCTTTCATTATAAACATTAATTATAGCCGTAAATGTTTGCAAGCCAAGAAAGAAATGTTAATTAGTTATCCGGTTGAGGAAACTGAGGCATGGAGGGTCAACTGGATCTATTTATTTCAGTGGAAGGACTTTGTAACTGAGTTCAGCTCGGAGCCACAATTAAGCCAAAGCTGTAAGCAAGCCACTGGAAGAGCAAGAAGCTGAGCGTGGAGGACCACCCGTGTTCCTCACAGTTTAACCCTACCTCACTCGCTCAAATCAGAAATATCCAGTGTTAGTGGAAGGACGCATCTTCTTGAGAGGCATTTAGCAACAGCCACAAGACTGTAAGCTAGTCCTTTCCTGCTTGCTTCATACTCAAATGCAGCAGTCCAGAGCCAAGAACGTGTTGCGTGGAGAGAGTGGTGCACAATTTCATTTTTAGAGCGTTGACAAACAAATGACAGTGCTTAGTAGAAATGCTATACAAGAACCTAGTAGCCACAATTCTTATTATTAGCTTCACTTCTTGGCAAAAGCAAGCAACAGAAATCTGGGATAGATTTTCTCTTCTAGACTGAATCTAAAGCTTAAATGAACTCAAGAGTTTCGATGTTTGAAAGCTTAACCCAAAACTGCCTTTTTTTTTTCCTTAAGTCCATCTTTTTCCACACTTGGAAAAAAAAAAATTCTTTCCCTATAATTCCAGTGAAGGTGATCCAGGAAGTACTCAGAATCTTATCATGAGTCTAGCTTTGTACACCACAGAAAACTGAGTAAGCACATGTGTTTATTATTATCAGTTGCTGTTTTCTCCCTTATGACAATAGAAACTTATTATATTTATTATATTTACATGCTCCATCCAGAATGGAACATGTAAAACAGCTCACAGGGAACAGGAATGGTGTATACGTGATTCTATAGATCTGGGTGGATCAACACCAGCAAAACCCTATTTGGTTAGGTGTTGGCTGCAAGCAGAAGATAGTGTTGCCTTCAGCATGACTCAGAGCAGACACTGCCTTTGTTTCCGTACAGCATCAGACTCACCATTTTCACTCCTTTTTACAGGTGTGTCCTTACTGCATAGGCTGTGTTGGACAGTGAAAAAAAAAAAAAAATGGTGCACCTTTAAAGTATAATAGTTATTTTTCCTTCAGTTACTTCCAGGCAATATGGTTCCATAATCTTGATACAGAGAGGTGACCATCTTGCATGACGACCAAGGAGTTAATGAAGCTTATACAGTAAAGGTTAGTATCTAATGAAGTTAATTTTTGTATGTGATCGCCTATACTTTCATGCACTTTCTTTGATTTTACATTTGTGGAGTTGCTTGGTACACCTACTGATAAAGTCATAAGTAACCTTCGTAATTATATACGACGTAAAGCCGTGCTTTTAGGGTCACCTGCTGCACAAATCTAAGGAAGGATGACTACACGCAGATAAAAAAAAGTGCTTTAATTGACAGGGAGCTAGACTTAAAGTTCCTGCTTGCTATTAGAAATCAAAGTTAAGGATAATGAAAATGAGGCTCAAAGTTAAGCCAAGGATTTTTTTCTTTTTTTCTGTAAACTAGCAACAGCACTCATTAGCTAACACACACACACACAAAAAAATTGTTGCCAGGTATTCATAACAAGTCTCTTAATTGGATTTCACATGCTGTAACAGTCTACAACAGTGTACAAATGTTGACAAACATCATTTAAGTACTAACAGGTACTCTCATTTTTCCTAGGTAGGGAAAACTCAAGTACAGTTGTTCGTAATTTGCTAAAGGATGTCTAACAAATATCCTGTCAGAGGTGGGAAGAGAACCCACTTGTGTGTTACTACCAGAAAACCCCAGAAGATCCAGACTTATCCCCATCTGATGGGCACAAGCTGTACCGGGCCATGCCAGGGCTGTGAGGGATACAAAGCTTTGGGGCTCTTCTGACTTACAGGACCATCTGGGTAATCTGACATTATACCAAGTCATGGGTGACTTGAAATTTTAGTTTTGTTCAACCTTTGCATTTAACGAGACTAAGTTTGAAAACTGTAGCTGATCCCTATGCAGAGGGACTTTAAATTCACACTTTAAATTCAGTATCCAGGTCAGCCATACCATGGTATTTTCCACACAATAAGCATGTTTACACAGCGTTGCAATTGTTTTAGCTACGGGCCTTGAATCCCATGCATTGCTATATATTAGTGCTCTACAGACCTCCTGGGTGGGGGAAGGCAATGTAGTTACTTTGTAGTTTTGAAGTGACTTGAAATTACTTTTGAAGGAGCTATTCAAAGTTGGGTTGACTTTTCAATCCTCTGCCTGGGGACAGGAACATTTCTGTACTTTTTTTTTTCTGACTGCCTGCAAGGAATTTTGTCTTTAAACAGCCCAACTATGAGGATTCCTGCTGACAGCTCTTTTTCTTAAAGTAGACTTAATTTCCTGCCCTTTTCTGCCTTGGTTACAATGGGGGAGGGTAGCTGGTGTTTTATAGGAGTCACCAATGACAAAGAGAGACATGAATGCTAATTTTGCCAGTTCTCAGAGTTGGTCAAAGAAGGTGTTTTAAATAGGCTAGATGTCGCTCTCATGTTGCTACTCAAAGGAATTAATGATTGGATTAAGTTTGTGAATATAAATTACAGGATTTCTAGCTTCACTTCACCATCATCCCTATCAAATTACTTTTGGTGAAGATTCAATGCCAGATGGCTCCTCAAATGTGTCAGATGTCCATGCAGAAAATTCATTTCAGGGTCACTTCTTTGCTTTGTTTCCTTGAAGATCCTATTGATTCCTGCTCCCCATGGAGAAGGATTTTATTGAACTCTTGGAAAAGAGAATGCTGTTTAGAGGAGACTGCTGAAAGATCAAATCTCTGAAGAGCAAGCAGCAAACTGAATCAAACTAGATATGCAAGAATGGTTAAAAAAAAATCCAGTTTCTATTCCTTTAAATAGATTCCATGTGAATGAAACTCAGTCGATACTTAAGAACATGACAATAATTTGCACTAAAGTTCTTTTGGCATTGCCAGAAAAGCATAGAGGAGTCATATGGCTTTATCTCCATCCTAAAATTTAAAGAATTAATTTAGTTAAACCAGATTAAATGTCAATGTGAATATTTATATGTGTTGGCTAAAATTGCCCATGGGGTTTAGCTTGCGCTTGTAAAAAGAAAACAATGATGTAAGCCAAACTGATATAAGAGGTTTAAATTGCATTAAGAGTGTTCACTCAAAGGTTTGTATAGTTTAACTAAATCATTTAAACATCTGAACTGTGCATTTAGATCAATCGTTAGCATAGAGAAAAGCCCGGGTGTAAATTTTGTTACGCTGACCTGTGACTATGGGGCCTCCATCTAGGAGCAAATGGAAATGGTAGTTTCTAAAAACAGCTAATGTTGTTGTCCATAAATATCAGCTGTCTAACTTCAAAGTGATTAACATGAGCACTGATACTGCACTCCTCTGTCCTGACTTTGGTTTTTCAGAGTTAGAGCAGCGAAGTTCTCTGTTTGCATATTCGTGAGTATCCACACGCAAGGGCCTGCAAAAACACAACAGTCATTAAAGGACCATTAGATCAAGAACTCAGAATTTAGAAGCTGCCTAGAGCAGGAAGATTTAAATAACAGCAACAAGCATGTTGGAGCCTTCAGAAGATTAAAGGATTCTGGAGTAATTCCAAGCAATAAATCTTTTTCTCTGCATACACTGTAGCGAGTTTGATGTTGTCTGGAGCAGACTGAGAGTGAGTGTGCCAGCATCAGTATTAGAATTTGGGATTAGAATTAGCCAAAAGACTGCAAACTTTCCTTTAAATTTTCTTTCTTACCAAAATGGATTTAGACCTACTAAGTCGACTCTAAGTCAGAAGCATTGCTGGCAATTTTGAAAGTTGTAGCTGAGGAAGTTTTAATTATCTCCTGTTTCACTTTTAAATAATTGTTTTTAGAAAACTAATCCTTGTGAAAACAAGTTATATTTATATTTGCTATGGGATGTGGCTAATATTAAAGAATTTAACTAAGTCTGAGTTCAGAAAAAAATACATATATATAAATAAGAGAAAAATATTACTATTTTACTAGTTATATTACACTGCAATTAGTCATAGCAGTGAATTCCTGGACATTACATTAATTTTCATTTTGATTAAAAGTATCAAGATTGCATTGAAATTTTCCCACCAAACATTTATTTATCCCCTACTGTCTTTAAAAACTAGAATTTCTTCTTAAATAAGAAATTAAAAAATAAAAAAAAAAGTGAAAGAAACATTATTCCTGGTATTCAAAATGATTCAGCTGGCTGAGCTGACACTTTAGGCATGCTCCCTCGGAATAACACTGCACCAAGGATGCAGCGGCCGGGTCTGCAGAAGGGATATTAAAAAAATAAAATCCTGCTGTCAGCAACTTCAGGAGGCCCCGATATAGGTAGGATCCTGTGACACCATTTTAAATGCTGTGTAATTGGGCTTGTCCTCAGCAGGATTCAATCAACACGACGCTTCCAGTCTGCCGGCTGTTTCTCTGCCTTCTAATATTAACACTAAAAGAGCTGAACTGGTTTTAGCAATAGCAAGCAGGGCATGAGAATGAAGTCATGTCTCTCTCTGCGCTCTTACCCTGCTCCGGAGGCTTCTGCTCTAACCACACTGCAACTGGCACATTAAAAGACCCTATGGAACCAGGGAAATACATTATAATTAGGAACTATTATTAGAAGTTCATCGATATTCATGCATTAGTTACAGTATTCCTCATGTACGGTATATAATATAATGCCTCTTCTGGAACCACTATTTTGTGCTGTGAGAGCAGATTTGCAATAATGCAGACTGTGCTATCACCCTAGAAAACTGACTGCAAAGCAAAAATTTGCCAGAAAAGTAGCCTTAGTGCATTCAGTTAATACACTAAGTCACAGCCACTTGTCATGTGGATGTTTTTAGTGATAGAAGTCTAACCTTTGAAAATAAAAAATCACAGCCATTTCAGTCATATACATCTTTAAAAAAAACGAAACTTCACTTTTCCCTTTATTTTCTTCTAGCTCCCTTAAGAGCATTTATATGATTTTAGTTAAAAACTGAAGTATATATGATCAGTGGCTGGACACCAATGAAGTCACTATATATTTGGAATTCTATATATAGATAGAAGCTGGTGTTCAACGTACACCACAGCTCCTAAAAAGGATACTGCCTGGACTTGAACCAAATGGGACACGGCATACTCTAAACAGACTGTTTGAAGCTGGTTAAAATCCAGCTCCTTTGGGTTTTTTGGGTGGTTTTCTTTTCCATGGCTAGTTTAGAAATGCTGCCAGTAATGTTGCCTGGACCTAAATTAATCAAGTTATGTAAATCAGAGTGGAGTAGAAAACCTGAAAGAAAGACACAGTCCACCATGCTGAGATTATAGCTCAACAGCTTCATTTTGTTCGTATTCAGTCACCCCTGAACCAAATGCCAAATTCTTCGCAGAGCACGTGTGAGTCAGGCTCTGAAATTAGAAGTGGACAAAAAGGATACTTGCACCGCCGTGCGCTGGAGAGAGAAGAGAACGCTCCGCGACACGGCACGCCAAGTGTGAGCGCCGAGCGGAATGGGCATCGGCAACGCGCAGGGAGCTCCCTGCACAGACACGCCAACATCACCGGGAATGTTGCATGTACAGCACAGGGGACTACCTGGCCAATTCGAGTTTCTCCTCTATGGAAATTCAAGGAGTTGTTTCCAATATCTCAGACTAGAAGCCCTCCTTCCTCGGTGCCACCCACTGCATACTCCCACTTCTCTGTCCTGCCAGCAGTAGCCATCACTGCAAGGTTTTTGGTTTTGGCTCTGCTTTGGATGTCCAGCAAGGAGAGTAGTGTCAAGTCCGAGGAGTACCAGACGGGCAGAAGGAACTGAGCAGTCTTGTGTAGCTACTGCCATGGAAAAAGAGGAGGAAAGGGGTAGAAGCTTTAGGGAGAAGGAGATAAGCAGAGTGTCTTTTCTTGGCCCAGGCTCCATGGGGCTGCTGGGGAAGCAGCACTGGTGGCACTAGGTGACTCTCGGCAGCGTGCTGCCAAGTTTTTCCCATTGAGAAGTTGGTTTTGAAGACCACCCGGGATTCAAGTAAGGAATAAGGATTGGTCACAGTTTGTAAAAATTGGTGTGAGAAATATCAACTTCATGGGCTACAAAGTTATCACCTTGTCCAACTGTGTAATTGTCTCCTGCCAAGAGAAGTCTGTCATGCAGCCACCTCACTGTCTGCAATAAAGGAGTGCTTAAATGTAGGACTTTTCTTCTAAATTAATCTGGATAGGAATAAGGTGAGGCCATCTGAAAAAAAAAAAAGCTCTTTACAGACAGAGGCACCTGCACAAATCTACCCGTGCTCCTTTTGGTCACAGTCCCTACTAGATACAAGCACCCAAACAAAAATGTAAAGAAACAACAAGGCTTTTTACTGCCCCTGACAAACCATCCTTTGCTCCTGTGAAGAGCATTTAATTCAGATGGAACAACGACAGTACAGAGACCACATTTTTTTCTTGAAGAAATTCAAGGACAAAGCAGAAAGCAGATCTATGTCCAATTCTGACTCTGTTTTGTTTTACCATCATTACCTTTAGAGGTAGCTACAGTGAGGCTTTTTTGAGGATAACACACAAACACTATCACCAAAGTTCTTAGGAAAGTTATGTTTAGAAGAGAAGTGCCACTCCACAACCTTTTGGCAGAGGATCCTGTCCGCATAGCAAGAACAAAAAAGCTGGCTTATTTACGGTAAAAGAGCCCAAATACAGAGGATGATGATTTCCATAAGCACCTTCTGTGATAAAATCTGTAAACTTTATAAATATTTGGGATGCAATCATTATTTTACTCCTGTCCTTAAATGTACTTTCAATACTTGCCAAGCTGACTTCTGTTAGCAGATGTTTCTTCGTTGCAAGGATACTAACAGATGGCTACAGATAATTTCATGCACCTGGATAAATCTACTAAAGCAGATTTCTCTCTTCAACTGCCCATTTAAAATCATAATTAGAAACACAATGGTCAGTTTAGTCAGTTCCAACTCTACTTTTTTGCAGGATTCAGGGATAAGGCATCCCTGTATATAAAATACATTGCACATTCCATGAAGTTACTGCAGCTAAAGAAAAAGAGTAGTTTTAGAAGCACCGGAACTAATAATGCCAGGTTGTTTTCAGATTTGCATCTCCTGACTTTGATGTCAAAGGGAAGTAAGGGCTCTATTTGAAATTTACCCTGTAATTACAGAATTTATAAACTCTCTTTTTAGCATGCATTCTCCGCAAATGAAAGAATGTATTAAAACATACAACATGATATTACAGCTTTCCCTTTTGCTGCTGCACTAACGGGCTTGCCTGTTTTCACACACCTTGTAGGAACTTTGTAACATCTACCCTTTTGTCATTGAAACTGGCTAGGGGAAGCAAAAGTTAAGTTGGGCCCTCAACATATATGATCACTCTGTCCATGTTCTGGACTTTTGTCATCTGCGGCCTTTGTCATCAGCCTTCTTGCAATCCTATACAGATAGCAGCAAGATCTCTATCTTCCTGTAAGTTCTGCCTATACCTGCCTATTACCTGACCTCTAGAGTGATTTTCCAGTATAACAGGCTTCTCAGAGAATGAAAGGATGAATGCCAAACTGCAAGGTAATTTCTTCAGTTCAGTGTGACTGCTGTTCTCTCCTTTCCTGGTGTCTCTGGCTCCATCTGCATTAATGCATCTGGATTGATGCATCCAACCAACTTAAAGCCAGAGGAGACTGAGAGTACTTAGTCTGACTTCAAGGTCATTCCAGTTATTCCTGGAGAGAAGGGGGAGCACAGGCCCACTGACAGTTACTGCTGAGCAGCAGCTAAACTTGGGCAGCTCAGCAGATCTGTGCCTCACCTATACCTCCTGTTTATCACTTATATCTTGTTCTACCAGCCCACAAAGAAAAAGTGTGTGACTTCTTTGTGGCTGCATGCAAAACAGCAGTTGTTCAGTCTGACAATATGCCATATACAGGAACAAAAATACCTTCTACTGTTCATCATCACTCCTTGGTATATAACTCCAAAAAGGGTATTAGCCTTTTTTTTTCCCCCTACAGTGCCACCCTGGGAGCTTGTAATGATCTGCTTGTCCATGATGACCCCTAAATCTTTCTCTGTCACTGCTGGTGTGCTGAAATCAGCATTTTCCCTGGCACTCGGTATGCAGCTTTGCTACCCTTGGGGCTCCTCGCAGGCATGGGCAGGGCTGTTTCTGCAAGCACACTTATTTCCCATTCTCTCAGTATCCAGAAAATTTTAAATTATCCATCATTGCTCAGCTTGTTTTGCTCTTCCAAGAAAACTTCAAAACGCACCTCCTGTCCTGCACGGGAAATGAATTTGTCCAAGCAAATTGGTTTTAAAGACAACAGGATTATGTGTTCTTTATTCATTGTATTTATAGGGACAAGTCAAATTTTAAGCGATAAACTCTGGAGTGAAACCTATACTTTGTGGATGAATGGTCCAACTCACATTTACCTTGGTTACTCATTTCACTTGGCTTGGCCTCTAAACCTCATCTCCCCCAGACAGTCAACAAGTGCCAGCAAACATCCAGCCCATCAGCCCCAGCAACTTAATTACGAGTAACAAAACTGTCTCTAACACGTAGCTGCTAATGCTCCACTGACCAGACTGATCAGAATGTCTAACTGCCTGCCATGAAATCCCGCTCAGGATGCCCAAAAAAAACAATTTTCCCAAATCAGCTGACTTTGTGTTACACATGTTTTCATAGCACTGGTGCCAAATAAAGCCTGGAGAGAGCTGAGCGATTAGGATATCTCAGGGAAGGAAGCCTCATCCTGTGGTTACAGCACAGGCCTGGCAATGAGATGGCCTTCCTCCTGCTGAGAAAAATTCCCTGCCAGACTGTGGACAACCTCAGGAGCCTCCGTTTCCCACGTTTGTAAATGAGGAGGGAAAAATCCTTCTTTGAAGGCCTACATTTAGTAGGTGCTTATTTTAACTGCAGTTACTAATAATGGCAGTTAGACGGCAACGTGTGTTATGACACCTCAGCCAGGGCCCTTCCTCAGAGCCGCGTGCGCGTGGCTCTGCTCGGTGCAGCGCAGCAAGGACAGGCCGGGCCAGGGCGCTGCTGGGCCCAAAGGGGCCGGCCAGGGAAAAAACTAAATTCCCACTTGCTCAGATTTTCAACTAGATCTTTTTTTTTTAAGCCAGTATTTCCCTGAGATATAAAACCTCATCCAGTGCTCCATTCCTTTCCATACAGAAGTCTTACCTGGGCACATCTACCAGCTCCTCAGACCCATTGAGTTTTACTTGTCAGTCAAGTTATCAGCATTACATCAAACCAGTCTCCCTCTGACAATAAGTCTACTGCTCTTTTTTTTTTCAGATGTTGTCAGAAAAAATAGTCTTTTAAGGGTATAAGCAAAGGAACTGAAAAGAAAAATCATTCCAGGATAACCACTGTGACACCCTAAATTGCACATAAGTCAAGTAAAACATTTTTAATTACATCTGGATGCAGCCATCATGAACAAAACTCCTGCTGTCAATACATAGTAAATTGGTTGCAAATGACATCTTTTACAAGTCAATAGGTCAAACTATGGACCAAAAAACAACAACAAAAAATGATGTTGACTCTAATAATGTCAAATTAGTATTCATGTCAAGTTCCTTCATTTAATTCACCATTCCAATACCAAGCAAACTTTAAAAACAACCAATTAATTTCAGATGCTTGTCTAAATAAATCTGGTGGTACTTGGATGCTTGCCTTATTGCCTAGACTTCCTGCTCCCTCTCAGATTTATAAACAAAATAAATAACATTTCCTCATCTCCTCATCATTGCTGCTAACTACAGAGCAGTACGCAGCCTTGTGCAACACAAACAACACAGGTTATGTTTCATTAAATGATTTACATTTTTCTATATTTAAGTTAGGACTGTGGCTAGAAAAGAGCAGACAGGAAGATACAAGAATCTGTATTGATAACACTTGTATACAGTCAGAAGCAGAGTAGGAGAGTGTGTAAATACAGAAAGTTCTGTCAATCAGAGAAGATGACAATATTTCGTTTTTAATTGAATTTTGATAAAAAAAACTAGGCATATAGCAGTCTGTTCTTCACAGATATGCTAGGATTAACTGCTTCTGGTCTGACTCAAGGGGCCAGATACTTAGAAAAGAGGAAAAGGAAAAAGGGGAAAAAAAAAAGTTACATAATCAGTACCGATTTCCACTTTATTCATCCTCATATTCTTTTTGCCATGTGGCAACATAAAGCCAAAGTGCTTTCAAAAAGCTCTTACCAATTTATCGGCACTAGGAACATGTTTGGGCTATTACCTAGCCCAAACATGTGGAAACCTCAGGACAGGCAGGGTTATCAACCTTTTTTTCTGAGAAGGTCAAAGATTAGACACCCACAAGAACCCGAGATCTCCCAGGTGAAAGAACTAATACTGTCTCAGCAGGGGCAAACCTCCCCAGACATCTACAATGAAAAGATGTAATCCTAAATGGCAAGTTTCTGAGCCAAACTTCTACAAAAGCAGGCAACTGCATAGGTCGTGTGGGAGTAGAGTGCCCTCTAGAGTGTTAAAGCCGAAGTAGTTATGTGTTCAGATGACCACGAGCAGATTGTCATACGTTATCATATTCACCGCACATACGCCTTGCTGATCAATGGTCACTTTAACAGAGTAATTTAAATTAAAAGGTAAGTTAACTAATCAGAATATATCTGGGGCTTCTACACACTAATGACGTCATGTTGCCACATCATTTTTTTTTTCCAGAAAAAAGTAAGCAGTTAAAGTCTTTTGTTGGAGCACTGAAGGATCGTGGCCTTGGTACACCTGCTGCTAGAGCACGCAGATCACTAGCTTAACTACTTTCACAGTCCATGAGAAAGGGCGGAGAGGACTTTTAAAGTCATAATAGCCTTATTTGTTTCAGTGAGGTTGATGGTTTCTGACAGAGCATCTCCCTGTACAGTGCAGACACTTCCCAAGCCTATCCTACAGTGTTGGAGAAGAGATTATGTCCAGCTGATTAACCCATACAATTACCAGAGTGCGCCAACCAGTCAGCCCATGACCTTGCACTGCTTAGAAATGAACTGTTAATAGAGGGCTTTATACTTCCAACATCTTGTTGCAATTCAAAACCGAAAAGAAAAATCAATGACGTGAAAGGGCTATAAAACTGGAATTCCAGTTCTAGCTCTACACTTTGTGGCAATATTCAGATGACTGCTCATTCTCTTATCACACAGCCTGAGTTGTCAGCTATGCTCAGGAAGTCTTGCATCCTTGGAGACCCACACAAACCTCATCAATTCCTCAGTTCTTATAAGATTCTACTGAGTGCAGTGGGATTTTGTCATTCAGGAAAGATGTTTAACTCAATCTTTTTGTATTATGAGTACTTTTCCTCATTAAGAGTATTTTAGAAGGTACTGTTCAAAGACTTTATTTAGTGCTTGGTTAATAAACATATAGGTCTTTAATTTATATGACATGACAAAACAACATGAGCTTTGCTTTCAGAAAGCTGTTTTTTCCATATGGGTAGTGGCATGTGAGCTTTATCCACATGCTATTATTTAGAAAGTACTCACATGCAGGAAACAGTATTCAGCCACTGTCAGCCACATGCTTTCTATATATTTGCCATAAATCCATTAGCTTCTGCATTCTTTTCAGAGCTCTGAAAGAGCACTGAAAAGAGCACTATCTTTCTAAGTAGCTTAATGTGTATCATTTTAAAGATTCCATAAAAGAACTATGATCATTTTAGTTTGACTGTGCTTTAACAATGGATAGTTGTCCGGAAATATCCCTTTACAGAAAATGAAATTACATAATCTCTCCAGTGTAGGATTTTTTTTCAATGTGTCCATAATACCCACAAGTCAACATTATTCACCACGAGCTTCCTGTGTCTTTACGTCAACTTAGCCTTTTACATCCCATTTTAACAAAAAGCTTCTTATTCACTACAGATCTCCACTACTGTCTTCCACTGTGATTCTTACCACATCTCCTGGTGCAAAAGAAGAAGGGTACTTTCTCTGCCAGAGTTTTCTTTTTCTATCACCCTAAGGAGTCTCAGTAACATAAACATTTTTTTTTCTTTCACATTGGCACAACTGCACGAGTTCCAAAAATCTGCCTGCATTAGGATTTGCACTCTTTCCAAAGAGAAGAAAATGTACATTAAACAGCTAAGATATGTTGTGTTCTTCTGACACAGTGCTATTGGCTTCTTCCTCCATAGTTACTACACATGTTTCCAGCAGAGACTACTTCATATGCACCAACAATTCTCCAAGGTGCAGTGCTATAGATGATACCAATGTATATTATGACATTATAGTATATATTCTAGAGCATACGTTGTAAGAGCAATGGACATAGTCTATAATGCATTTATCAACTTGTAAAACTGAAAAGTGTGTCTATGTCCTCTTACCTTACCTAACCTAACCTTACCTAGGTGGTCCTTACCTAACGCCTCTTACCAAGGTGTTAGGACACCTCTTACCAACGTGTCCTAACACCTTGTTTCACCTTCAGATCTACCTAATATTTTACAGACCTGAGTATCTCCTGTTAGAACTACTGTCTTACTAATAACCACAAGATGGAGCTCTGAACACTGACATGAGATCTGTAAGGATGCTTTTTATCTTGCTAATTACAATCATTTTTAATCTTCCTTCATTCACGCAACACTACAGATCACCAGACTTGCTGGATAATTTATTTTTTTAGAAAATGAGAGTTTATTTGAAAAATAATCATGTGAGTTTTCCTTCTTGCATTCTCTGACTTTATCAAATACCCACTTGCTCTCATGCTTAATCATAGAGCTTCTTAGATGTGAGATATCTCAGATGTATACAGAGATTATCAGTAAACCAGTAAGTCAAAGGTAAGGACAGCCAAGCATAATATAGACAGGCAGAATCATGCTCAAGGATTTCAAGTGTTTCATCAGTTTTTTTTAGTAGATTCACATAGTCAACTCCTGTAATTGTATGAGGAATTTAAGTGTCCCTACTATAGCCTTGCATAAAAGTCATTATAACATTAGAGAAGAGGAAATGAAACTGGTTCAGAGTTGTCTTACCTGTTTTTTTCAGGGGCAGTTTCAGGAGAGTTTTTTAGGATAGGGGTTGCTTGTTTTTCTCACAAGGTCCAGAGGAGCAGTTCTGCTATTACCTAAGGCGAGCAAAAAAGATATCTTTCTGAATTACCAAGGAATTCAAGTGTTCCCATGAGCAATATTACATACCCTCTTTATCCATCACCAGAGACTCTGCTCAGCCTTCTTGATTCATGAGCAGCAGCACAAGGCTAAGTATAATCAGGTTTGTTGTCTTCCAGGTCTAGCGGATTGGCCCCTCAGTGCAGTTCAACTGCCCTCAGAATGAGTTTGGACAGGGGTCGAAAGCACTAGATTTGGACACGGGTGAGGTTTGGTTCTAGACAGTACCAGAATACTATATCCAGAGCTTCTGTCCACGTTTGGTCAAAAGCTAACTCCTAAGAGCTGATCTCATGAACTTTGCTCTGGTCTACAGTGGCAGCATTTCTGCAGCATTATATTGTCCCATAAAACATTGCTGAACCAAGATCCTCAACTCTCCTCAATTCTTTTTCCCTCCTGGCAGCTATAACTAATGTAAGACAAAAATACGAGATTGTTTCACCAAGGCTCATTTGAAATCTAATAGATAACCAAGCTAAAAATATGTTCAGTGTGAAACAAAGCTCTTATTGACCCCAGCCCTAGATGCACAGGGCTCTGTGTCAGCATAGGGTCATTGGCAAATCAGCAGAGACCTGTTCATAGCAGAGACCTAGCAGGAGCAAGACCTCTCTTCCTGGTAGTTTCTCGCATACTGTTTTACTACTTAACTAGATGTATCTAAACCTCTCTGCTATTATTTGGACCGAGAGGATAATTGCGGTATCGTTTTCTGATAAGTGATTCCTTCAGCTAAATAATCACTGCATTTTCGTCATCTTGCTTTGACCTCCCATTATGAAAGCAGTGACTCACTGAAGGAGAGCAATACTTTAATATTTAGAGGTCTTGGCTTTACTTGGCAGTGCATCAGGTCTATCAATCAGTTCATTTTTTTACCCTCTGTCTCCATCAGGGCTCAGTAATTAGGGCATTAATTACTTCCATCTTAACTGCTAGAAAACAATAAAATTTATTTGAACCTCTGTAGATCTAGAGGTGCAGGTTTTGCCTTCAGAGCAAGGCAGGACCTCTCCAGCTCTGGCCCCTTCTGCTATCTCCTGGTGTTTGATGTCTCACTCCAAATCCTGGGGTGTCATAAAGGCTCCTTAAATTCCTGGTCTCTAGCCCAGATGCTGGAAATAGTTCTTAATAGACCTTTGGCCATGCTCATCCCTCATCTCAGCTATCTTAGTCTCAATATTTGCTTCTACACAGAGAATGATCATTCACATCCTGCATGAAATCTCCCACCATGCAGAGAGGAGCGGGGGCAGAACAGGGCACCTGACCTCGTGATCAACAACGTGCTGCTCAAACCAGCGTTCACATGGACACACACACTCCCAGGTGCCTTAGTCACAAGCTGCAGTCCTCAGACACCTGATTTATTGATTGCTGAAATCTGTTTTTTGGGTACCTCTGAGCTTTCTCTGGGTCCTGCCTGGACAAGCTCTGGATGTGTCCAGCAACAGTAGCTATACAGGCAGTTTGCTAGTGAAAACTTAGGCAATGCAGGTGCTTGCTGAGGTGGGCTATTTTGAAAAGCAAAATGCTGGAGATTGCTGGCTGACCCTCCAGGGGAGTCCAGAGTTACTTAGAGCATGTCTATAAAAATAGGCAAATAGTTAACAGAAAAAAAAAAAAAAGAGAGAGAGAGAGAGAGAAAGAGAGATCAGAAGCTAGCAAAGGAAGTCAAAAAAACAAAAGCACAGATATAGCCATGCTGTGAGCTGAGACTGAGACATAGAAAACACTTTGTAATTTCAAAGTCACACTATGCATGCATCAGAAGCCTGAGCAAAACAAGCCAGAAGATCCCTGGATTTGGGGGACGATAAGCAACTTGTAAGAGGTGGCATGGCAAAAGAGCCTCTGACGACTAAGGCCACGTCCTCCTGCCGCACGCGCAGGGGCTACTCTTAAGGGCAGACTCGCACACAGAGCACAGCTCAGCTGCGAAAGGAAAACCTCCCATGTGTCAAAGGCAATCTGGGCGCACGTGGATGCCAGGGAAGCCCCCAGCTCCTACTCTCCTTCCCTGCTTTGGTGACACGAGCACAGGCTCCCTGCAAAGCCCCTCTCCCTCCACCTGGGCCGGGGCAATGGTCGCCCCTCATCGACAGGCTCTGGGCCAGGAGACGGCTCAAGCCTTGGCAGACCCACTCGAAAGCTAAACACTAGGATCTGGAGCCATAACAAAAAAAAACCACCACCACCAAAGTTTTAATGGCTTTTGGCATGACCTAAGGCAGCTGTTGTGAGCCCGCAAACCCCCAGCACGGAGGAAGGTGGCACGTCCCGCGCCGGGGCACAGACACCCCTCTCTTACCGTAGGCCGCAGCCAGGCCTCGCAGGGCTCTCCGGAGTTGATCCCCCTGCAAAATGATGGCGTTTTTCTGGGGGTTGGTAAGTCGCACACTGCCAGCAGACAGAGCTGAAGGAAACACCAGGGCCCAGGGAACAAAGAGCATCAGGAAGGACACCTGGACCCTACTGCTAGTAAGTCCCCAGTCCCCAGTCTAAGTTTTCCTGGACTGGAAATGCTAGAGGAAGGGAGGGGCTTGTTAGGGCAGGTGGTAGAGGTGGTTTAGAAAATTTTATTCAGCTTTGACGTGTTTTCAACCATCCATTATGATTTTTTTTTAAAGGTCCTCATGCTCTAATTTATATACATGTGCTCCGAAAAAATGAGACGTATCAGCGGGAAGTTTTGAAGCAATTCAGTGCCCTTCTTTCAAGCCAGAGGGAGCAGCTGAGTGCCCTTTGAGGCAGTCTGGACTAAGGACCTTTAGCGGTAGGCAACAGCGCTGCTCCCTGTGCTGCTCAGCCCTGCTGCTGCTTTTCCCCTCTCCGACCGTAAAATGGTGTCTGTCCGCCCCTCTCTACAGGAGGAGCGTGCCCTGCGCCACTGCGCTTTGCAGAACGTGCTGGCTGCGGTTTGGGGCCGGGCTCCCCCCACTCGGTACGCAGAGCGGGCTGAGCTCGGCCCGATGCAGCGCTGCCTGCCCCCGAGCACGGGCAGTGGCAGCGCCCAGGCTTACTTTGCTCAAGTAGTATGAAGAGTGCGTCGGGAAGAGCAGTGTTTCCTGGCCCCGAGCCCAGTTACTAAGTGGTAGGTTGTCAGTCCTTTGGGGAGTACCTGCTTATTGCTTTGGATTTACTCGTGTTCTCCGAGAAAGGCTCTCACTGCGGCCTGGGAGCTCTTTAGCACACACGCAGAAGCACAAGAGAGTCTGCGCGTCCAAGACCTGATATGAGATGCCTCCCTGCAGCCCGAGATGATACGGTCCTGCTCTCCACGGGCAGGACTGAGGCCTGTGCCCCCTCCCTGCCTTGCTAGCAGCTCTGTGCGAGCCCTGGCTATGGCTGCACCCGTGCCCCGAGTCTCCCCTGGGCCTCGTTTCGAGCTGGGGATTCTGCTCCGGGTGACTGGGGAGGCTGCTGGGCCCTGCAACGGGCGGTTCCTAGAATCCAGTCCAAATATATCCAATTTATAACTACTGTGTTTTTGCAAGGTATTTTTCCTCATACCAGCTAACACGAAAGAATATAAAGGTTTGTTTTTCCTACAAAATGTAGGGCTAACTAGAAAACAAGCTGTATTTTTTCTGACCTTTTTTTTAGGAATATATTCAGTGTCAGGGTATGTCGCTGCTCAGCTTTAGAATAAAGGTGAGCTGCCACAAACAGACCTATTAGTTTTCAAATGTGCACTAACTAGGTCTTGCTATGGAAACACAGTCTCATGCGTTTTGTATACAAGTGTGGTTATCAATTTTCTGTTTATTTTGTGCCTAGTTGACTGCAGCCGTGTTTGATAATACCTGTTTTTTTTCTTCTTAACTCCATGTATAGAAAACTTCCATAAGCTTCTGTTTTTCCTTACTTACAAACCTGCTTTTAATATACCTAGATAAAAGAAAAAAAATCGAATAGGGTACAATGCAGAGGTAAAAAGACATCCGTGCCATCATAATACATTCCATATTTGTAAGAAGTTAGAGCCGAAGGTTTGATCCTATAGAAGTATTTTAGGTACCCTAAGACCCCCTTTTTTTGCCAAGAAAATTCTGCTCACAGTATGAGATATAACTACTCTAATTCCTTCATACCTCATTATTCAATAAAATTTTTCTCTCTCTCATGCAAACAGAATTTGATTTGTCAACCCAATTAGTTAAAGAATATTGAAAATTTTGGCACAACCACAAGATATCTGAAAATAGGTATGGAATTATGGTATTGAATCAAATTTAGTTCACCTTCTATATCTGTATACACAGTGATGAGAAGAAAAATAAACAAGCAAATGAAAAAACAGCCAGCAATATTTAAGTTAATTTTGCCATAATGTGACACAGGAGCTCTACATAGCTGAGGGATGGAGCACCAGACTTCAAAATAAAGAGAAAAAATGCTCAGCTATTTGGAGACTAGCTGAGTTGGAGAGTTATAGAAGGGTTAAATACACTATAACATTTATGCACCAAAGGAACTCAGGAAGAATACTTTATGTAACTAATAACAATAGTTGTCTTCATTTCAAGGTGCTGCTTTAATTAGAAATTAAACATGGGATCTCAAAGAGGTAAAAAAAAAAAACTGGCAGTGCCATGGCGTGATTCTTTCCAGAGGTCACAAGAAGATATGAAAATCAAAACAACAAAAACTGTAATTCTTCACAGTAATATTGTTTTAGCTCTGTTTGTTTAACTGAAGGCAAAATTGAGATTACTATTGAACTCTTAAAATGCAATTATTACATCAACAGATAAAAAGATTTGGTAAATAAAAAGAGTGAGAGGTGTTCATGCTATTAGTGCTTTAACATTGACTATTTCAAGCTTTTATTAAGTAGTGATAATCAAACTTTGTTTAATAAATTCATATCCCAAAGTGTTGATTTGACGAAAATTACCTTCTCAGTGAAGGATGTAATTTTCCAGGGCTAAACTGAAGGATGTTCTGAATACTGGTAATTGCCCAATTATTTTGTACAATTATTATATTTTAACAAGCTCAATGAGTTTCAAGGCAATTTCAGCACTCTGCATGGTCTGCAGACGTATTTAATAGGAAGGCACCTGGTAATATTTGAATTACATAGTCTTCTTGTTAGCTAGGGGAATAAGACTGACACTTTTTTTTTCTCTTGCTGAGTGTAAAAATGACAGCATCACAGTTTTCACACACCAAAACACAAAACGCACCTTACTCGCTTCACTTTCCATTCCAAAATGCATATTATTTATTATAATCTATCAGAGCACAAAATGAAATCTGGGGAAAACAGCTGTTCATTTTGAACAGCTTCTATCAAAAGTACTATGACACTGGATGTAAAGTTAAAACCGGTGCCATAGTACATTGTAATTGGGATGACACTATAGGCAATAAAAAGCTATGAAGAGATGAAGCAAAGCCCGATTCTTGTACACCTCAGGAGCTCAAGATGTAAAACTTTATGCACCTAAGTGGAAGTGGGATGCTAGAAGAACCTGGAAGAAGGGTGCTTCTCATGACAAACTCACCCAGTCTCTGAGAAGAGGGGGGTCTAACCTGGGCAGTCATTTGGCAGTATGTGTCTGCATTTTGTTGAAAATTTAGACTGTTTGATGGGCAATGAGAATGAAGTCAGGCAGGAATGAACCAGTGAAAAACCCAGCACAAGCTAAATGTAAACTGATGCAGAAACATTGATTCTCTTGGTCTGCTGGCAGATATTAGTAAATCCCAGGCCTGGAAAATTGTACGATGACATTCTCATACAGTACCATTCTCCCTGTTCATCTTTCTGAGCTGCTCATGAACTCCTCTTCAAGATTGTCTGGAATGGCTGTGGTCTCTTCCCCACAGCACCAAAGCTGGGAGGAAGGCTTGATGGAAGATTTGCATGTGAGCATGAGGCTGGAAGAGCACCATGTGCTACCAAGGGGAAGGACAGCCACAATAAAATGTGATAGAAGAGACTGACCCCTCTCAACAGTATTGTCCCTCTCAATGAAAATTTCAGGTAGCATAAGGCTAAAAGGGCTCTTATGCTATCCCAAGTCAGAATGATACCAAGAAGCTCCACACATCCAAGTTATCCTGACTTCAGGCTTTATGTTGACTACACAGTGACAACTCCGTCCCAAAAACAAACCGTGAGACAACAAAAATTTAGGTATCTGTTCACAGAGACATGAGCATTGGAAGTCTGATGTTCCCCAGGAGTGGAAGAATATGGTTTGTACTTTATTTACAGTATAATAACTCCCACTAGCCAGCAAAATAATACAGTGGCAAAAAGATAAGAAGTGAAAGAATCAGCTAACAGGGACGCCACAATGCACAAGGCAATAAATATCATCAGTGGCACTGCTGAATGCCCTACATGACTTGAGCTTTGAACACTTGGGAAGTCCGCATGCACAACTAAACCCTTCCTTTATTTGTCTGCTTTTCAATAACACATTTTCTCCCTCCTTTACCTACATTGTCTCCCCCACTTTTTAAATCTCTAGAATAGTAAGGAACATTGTTAAGGCTTTACAGCTGAACATACAGAAAATGAACAGCCATTAAATAAGCATATAGTCCTATATTTACATGCTTCTGTGAAAATAATACATTTTTTATAGGTACTTCTGATTAAGATATAATGTACTGTACTAGATAATTTTTGTCACTGAAAAGACTAGTTGAATGTTAATGCAGAAATGAAATGGAGGTATCAAAAAAACAACTGTGATTTCTATCACTGGTAACTCTGAACTAAGAAAAACCCTGAACATCAAGAAACAAGTGTTACTGGACAATACTATTGATTTTTTTTGAAAGAATCACCAAATAAGCACTAGAGGGTAAGGCTGAAAGAAAGAAAAAAAAAACAACCAGGTTTGGATTGTAGTAAAGTATTTGACATGTTAATGAAATTTCCTTCTGATAAATTAATACAAACCAGTCTTGGCAGGACCAGCCTCCTATTAAAATTGAGTTAAAATATATACATACATACATATATATATATATATATGTATACACATAAACAAAATGATAAGTGACAATATACCAAACTGGTTAGGGATCATTAAGTACTACAGAAAAGGGATAGGAGTCATGACATGTTTTATTTAACATCCTCATTAATGATCGAGAAGAAGAAGCAAACAACAGGTAATGAGATTCAGTACTTGGGGAGATCAGTTAGCACTAGTGAGAGCTGCAAATTATTGCAAAGCAATAGACAATAAAATCATGGGCAGAAGACAACAAAAGACACATAACAAATAAGTAGAAAGTAAATTTAATAAAAATAAACCTGCGGAAATTTAAGGCAGAAGAAATAGCATTTCAATAAGAATTTAAAAAAAAAGCTAGGGAGCAGGAACATGGAAAGAAATTTAAGTATGACAGCAGATGACTTATTATACATCAGATTGTATTTTGGAGATGTTACATCTAAAATCAAAGAAAGCTGAGGCTGTATCAGATGGCTGGGAGTTGACAAACATTTGCATCTCTGCATCAATTTGGAATATTGTGTTTGGTTGTTGTACTCTGAGCATTTCTGCCCAGGCACTTTCAGAGGAGAATTCAGGAAGAGAAAGGAACAATAAAGCAGGTAGTGCAGGAGCTGATCTCTGTGGAAAGATTGAAAGTGATATATCTTAGCTGTTAAAGCAGAGCTTGGCAAAGTAACAGTTTTTAAGGGATAGGAGAGCATAGCAGTCATTTACATCTAAGGAGAAGCAGAAGAGCAATATGCAGCTCGGTATATCACACCACAGTTAACCTGCCAAACAAGCAAAATGCATTGTAGCTCTTTCAAGAATATCTGGACCTTAGCATAGATGGAAATTGCTGCATTTGAGAATGTAAATGTAATTTGAATATATTCTAATGAAAATTCTACAGTGCTAATGAGACAGTAATGATGTAACATTAATATCTGCTTGATAAATCAGTCTTACATGAAGTAAGGTTTATCATTTACCTGGGCTCAGAAAGGGAGAGTGACAGCATAAAAAGCATATTTCTAAACAGTTACAGATGATTACAAAGTCTGATCACATAACTCAAATAATTGCATATGCATAAGGCATAGTCAATGCCTTGCAAGGAATGTCTTAACTACTATTATGAAATGGGATTTGTTAATAAAAGGAACCAAGCATTCAGATTTACCTGGGATCACTGCAAAGCACACAAATCAACTGACTGATGGTATTAAGTGATCATTTCTAGTCGATACTTCAAAATCCTTTGAAAGCATCTCGATCCTAGCTAACATGGAGAATTTCCTTATTTCAGCATGCAGCATGTAGAGCAGGCCTGCAGCTCTCTGTTGGATCCATCCTATGGGAGAGCACAGGCAGGTTTTGAAAATTCAACAGGAAATACCAACAAACCTAAGGGATTGCGCTGGGGACAGTAGACCGTAACCCTGTGCCACAACAAACTACATTTGCCAAAGCAAATTGCTTTCCATTAGTGATCACTTGCTGAATACAGTAGCAAAACTAGAATGGGAGCACAGCTTTGCAAAAGGATTGCAGCTTTTTTTTTTTTTTTTTTTGCTTTTCTGTTACCGTCTTTTGCAGAATCAGTTTGTATTTATAGAACGTGATATTCCTCAGAGCAGTCCTGATGTATTGCAAGGCAGGTTTCATAGGCACGCATGCTGGCCCAGGCAGCAGTGGAGTTCTAACAAGTGATAAAAGAAAGGGCATGGGAACTGGGATCTTAAACCTTACCTGTAATTTGCTGATTGAAGCAGGGACAGGACTTGAAACTTGGGGTCAGAAATAAGAGTTAACTACTGCTCTGCTGTTTTACCCTGTTGACAAACTAACAAAAGAAAAGGCTTGAAAATTTTGTGGACAAGTTCAGGTATTTTCCCCTGACAGGGTTATTAGGTAAATACAGTTTATGAGTTTATTTCTGGTGTTTCCTACTCAATTTATTGTGATCTTAATTCAAGTTGGGTATAATAGAGGTGGTAATGGTATACAGAGTGATAGTAGCATCTCACCAGATATTGCACACATCCATGCAGCAGCAAAAAGATCCCTCAAAATCTCACAAAGTTCAAAGGAAAGTGGAAACCCCTGCAGGGTATTTTTCATCTCAACAGAGGCCAGGTTGAATGAGAACTGAAATCCATAAGAAGTAATTCATTCAAACTCATGGGAAAAGAATAGGTACCCCAGAGAGGTAATTTCTCCACATCAGTCAGACAAGTAGGACTCCTCTGGGGCAGTCAGTTATTTCTAATGTAGTAAAGGTGAGTGAGACAAGTCATCTGCCTTGATTCTTGGTTCACTTCAGAATCAAATGTGGCCAAGTAGCCATCAGGCAACTTGGGAATAATACCAGAATTGGTATTCTTTGGCTTTCCTAAATCCAGAGTGGATCAGAGCAAACACAAGCCAGCACGCAGAGCTGCCCCTGCAGAAGCGCAGAAAGCTCTGTAGACCCAAAAGGCTCGCCCATCCTCTGAGTTCCTTGACCCAAACTCTTTGATTCCTTCCCATCTTTCCTGCTAGAAAGGAAGAGGTAAGTTTGCTGACTGGTAAAATACATGTCAGCCCTTTGTGCAAGTGAGCCACCGTCTGTCTAGTAGCAATAATAGGGCAGCTCCTGGAGCTTCTCCAGTTTTGGTGCAAAGTTTAGGACAGCATCACAGTAAGATATTTGTTCTGTCACATTGCCACGGTCTTAGGGATACTTATCCCCGGACAAAATCATTGAGTTGTTAAATGAGCTGTAGGAAAGCGAACACTTTGGTAAATTCATCTTTTTAAAAATCTTTCTGTGGGACATGATGTAATCTGTTCATCCACAGCAAGGTTGTAAACTACTATGTTTTGTACGATGTTTGTAAAAACATTTTTTACAGGTCATCAGGAACTTTCAGCTATTCTCATTTATCCTTTTCAGGTCATCCATGGGTTGCAAGAAAGGATTCTCCTTTCTTCTCCTTGGTTTTTATCTGCTCTAGAATGCCTTTATTGAGAAAGAACACACATAAAAATGTCAAGTATCAAGCAGGCAGTCAGGTTTTTTTTCTCGTGTCCAGTTGTAATACCACTGTGAATCACTTTTACTCTTCTCTGAAAGATAACCTTCATTTTATGTCGTTAATCTGATATTTAGTGGCTTTAGTTTATGATTTTCCTTAGAGAACACTGTTAATGGAGAGTATGTTTTTGTACTGTGAATCTTCATTTGGGCTCTAGCAAGCATAGATAAAACCTAGGAAAAAAAACTTTTTTTCCAAACTGAATAGGATCTCTAGGTACAGAAAAACCTGTGCTAAAGCATCCCAATATTGTTTGGCAACCATACTGCCATCATACACTATATATCTGATGTCTAATGCAATATAGCCCTACCTAGCCAAGGCTATATTTATCTTGATAAATGTAGAGTCTTATTAATCACACCAAGCACTACCATAGATTCACATGTTGCCTACACTTAAAAATGTCACAGATATATTATAATCTGTTGGAGGGGGGTTCTAAGCAACCTATTTATGGATAAGAATAATTAGAGCATGTTAAGAATAATCCCAAATTGGAAGGATTTCAGTGATCAGTTACACAGATGGCATAGCAGGCTACTAAAAACGAGATGTGTCTGAAGATACCTCAGCCTTCCACTCTTTCATGGTAAACAAAAGATGATCTCGGCTCTGCTGCATTACTTTTCCAGTTAGCTAAAGTGCTAATGCTCATCCTTCTCCTGACCATCTGCAGAAAAGAATTAAAACCTTAAACACTTGGTAAAAAGTGGAGCTCTTCTTACCATGACACTCCAGTTTCCAGTTGTTGCCTAAAAAACAATGTAAAACACTATCACAGAAGGAAAACTTCTGCCTTATACATGCATGCACCTATGTATGTGTGTGCGCTATCCTTTAATTCTAGAGAAGAATATCCAGCACTTTCCAGCTGGAAACTGTTTTGTATCTCACTAAGACAGCCCTTGGTTGTCTAGTCCTTACTAGTCCTGAAGCTGCCCTTATTTCAGATTGGTCAAAATCTGGAATCTACTCTGGCACTGTTTTTTATAATTATTTTATTGCACCAAAAATACACTTGGATCTAGTGCAATTCTACTGTTTCTAGATAAATTACAAGATACAATGTTTTGACCACTAAAACACATGGAATACATGGAAACATATACAAGCAAAACAATTTCTTTTGCTGCTGTAAATTATTGTGTTTGTTTGGGAAACGAATATAAACTACACTGCTGAAATCCCCCTTTTCACTGGTAACAAATGCACCTGAACTAGCCATACCAAAAAAAAAAAAAAAAAACCTATCCAGAGGAGATGAAATTTCAGCTGATTTATGCTTGGATCATCAGGTGGAAATCAAGAGGGGAATAACTTTACTTGGATATTCTGGCAGGATATTCTGCTGGGCTGAGCTGGGCTGTCCCTGAAACCAGTTAAAATAAAAGCTTGATTCTGTCAATATTGCAAAAATTATTCAAACCTTTCACAGACATATTTTGGCTAGTTCTTTGTACTGAGTGTGATCAGTACCGTGCAGGCAGATTCTAATAAAAAAATGCTTCTTAAATGAGTTTCTGAGGTTTGAGGGTGAGGAAGCTTTCTCTCTGAAGCACAGAGATCTTTTTTTTTTTTCTGTCATTTTAAGGAGCTGAAGACCTTGCTAGCTCTGTTTCTTTTTTGATTTCTTTTGAACAGACATAATGACAACAGTACTGCCTAATAGAAGCTGTGAGTGAGAGCAGATCAGCTCCATTTGGGACTCAGGAAAGAAGAGGCTGATCAGACCTTACAGGGCGATAGTGTAAGCTGAACACCAGCCTTCTTCATGTGCAAGGTGCAATGCAGTAAATTCAATCTCTTTCTCTTCCACCGTTACTTCCACCCACGCAAAGAAACTAATTGTATGACTCTGCACACTGCAGATGCAGGCAAACAGAAGACATTTGCAGGCTGAGCCTCATCTCTGTGCTAACAGAAAATGATTATGCTCATTTTAGTGCACAATCCCCTAGTCACACTTAGCAATTTATACAGGGATATGTCCAGACAGATGCAATCTTGCTGAGGTTTAAAAGGATCCAAGGGGATTTAAGTACTTAAATGTCACTGAAAGTTGAAGGGAGTTAGGCTTCTACTTCCTTGCCTCTTTTTAAACAATGACACACTTGTCCCTCAACACATCTTTGCAAGGGTAGTACTTTGGGGTGATGCTTCGCATAGGCTTTTTGAAAAGTGCAAAACACTGAGCCGACACAACTGCTATTGGCTTTGCTGAGAAAGGAGGAAAGTGAGCATAGCTAAAAGCACCTGTATGTGCCTGAACACGGACACTGGTTTAGAACCTCATTGAGTATAAAATAACAATAGTGAAATCAAGGAGCTAAGGTGATTAACACAAACTGCTGAGCAGCTGAACCGTGGGTATCTGGAAATGCTGGCCTTTAGATTTTGTAATTACAATTCTAACAGGAAGGGAAGAGATGAAAGATTAAGAAAGCAATGAATTTTGGTATAAAACCTGGTATAAGTCCTCAAGGGAGGCAGTGAGGAGGATGGGGCCGGCCGCTTTTCAGTGGTGGTCACTGATAGAACAAGAGGAAACGGCCACAAACTGAAACACCAGAAGTTCCACAGGAACTTAAGGAAGAACTTTTTTACGGTGAGGGTGACAGAGCACTGGAACAGGCTGCCCAGAGAGGT
>JAUBNY010000589.1:2452288-2463822 GCA_032275445.1 Crypturellus soui
GGCTGTGCTGCCATCCAGAGGGACCTGGACAGACTAGACACCTGGGCGGTCAAAAACCTCATGAAATTCAACAAGGCAACCAGTGCAAGTCAGAGTAGACCACAGAGTAGACCACACAACACCCTGAACTCTACACAACTGCCTTATGATTCCTAAGGAGCTGTTTGCCAAACATTGCACTGCCAGCCTCGGGGCCACAGCCACAGGCCTTTCCTTTCCGTATACAATGGGGACTTGAGAGAGAGAGGCACATCAGGAAACATGTTCCTCTGTACAGACCAGCAAATCTCCCCTAAAGAGACAGTTCTCCACAGCTGTTTACATTAAGGTTATATAAGGACTTGTTTCTTTACTGTCTAGAAACTTGCGGTTAGAAAAAACATTTCAATCAATACTACTTTGATGCAAGGGAATAAGATCTAAATATTTAATTTGATCCCCTTGACTCATTCTTCTGTATATTTATGTATACTTCTTCCAGCCCCTTTATGCCTATATGTAAGACGGAAGAGTGCTGCACTTCAGGCTCACAGTGACAAATACTGCAGTTAGTGGTGTCAGCAGCAAAACTGTCTTTGACTTTGGTCAAGAAAGCTAAGTAAGTACTCTGGTGTTCCTTCTTGTGGATAAATCCTCTGCAATTCTTCATTTCCAATAAATTACACATTTTCTCCACCCACTCCCTCTTTATCAAGCCATTACTTTTCATTCTAAACTATATTTCCCAGTCAATTTAAGTCATTGGCTTGATTTTAGCTTGTTTTCTTTACAAAGGTTAAGACCACACACTCTGAGCTCTGCTAACACACTGTATTATGCTACTAGTAGACAAATTTTAACATCACATCACATACAGTTGCAGTTGCAGTTGGAACATGCCTTTTAAAAAATACCTTTATTGGATGAAATTGTCTCTTTCCCAAGAAAAATCTGTTTCTTTAATATAATTTATTATGCCTTTTAAAATTCTGTCTGTTCAATAAAATCTTTGCTATATTATAAATACCTGTAAAGAAAATATAATTTAAAATTCTGAGAGAAAACTTTTTTTTCCTTTTACATTTTTCACAAAACCCACACAGGTACCAAGGAAAGGCTAACAATAAAAATAATTTACTCCTGTACAATCTCCTCTGGGTTGGAAACATTCAAAAGAGAGACTTTAAAGTTGTCCTCTGATGAAACTTGACAACATAGGAACTTAAATTAAAACAAAGGAGGCCCCTATGTTTTCCCCTGTTTAATCTGAGTGCTCCTTTCAAGGGGTGATTGCTAGTACTTTCCTCACCTTACTGATGACTGGCTAAAACTGCTGTTCTCTGAAGGGAGCAACCTCTAAGCTTCATTGCACAGAAGTAAAGCTCATCCTAACACACTGTATAGGAATATTTTTGTAGAAATTAATTCCCAATTCTGAAAATAAAACACCAGTGGAAATATGTTAAGGCTCTCAATGTCCTATAGCAGCTATTAGAAGTTCTAACATTTTGCTTGTTCAGTAGTTACAAATCCCCATAACAAAGCTTCTGATTTGGATGACTTCTGTATTTTTTATCACTTCTTGTTCTAAGCAAATTGCTTAGTACAGAAGGAGTGATTTAGTCTAAGAGACATCCAATCTCAGAGTTGCTATTTTTGAAGTATGATAACATGGAGTAGAAATATACAAGAATTCTTCAAATCAGCTAAGCTAAATTTACCCAAAGCCGGCAAAAATGCAGAGTAAGCTGAATATTGGCACTAGAATAAATGAATAAGTAGAGATTTTCAAATCTTAAATTTGGCAAGACAAGTTTTAAAGTTGTCTTTAAGCAGCCCTGTTTAATTATAAGATTTAAGTACTGTCTTAAATTACAAGATATAGCAGGAACTTGGAAAAATCACTGTCCAAAGTGATGATTTATCAGCAAAATGTTAAACTCTTATTTTACAAACATTCACATCACTTAAAGAAATAGACAGGAAAGACAACAAGTATATCATGAATGTTTGGAAAATATATTTCAATAGATAGATATGAGAAACAGGGATAAAAATAAGTAAAACCTAGTCAGTATTTATTCTTATTATCTTTAGCAGTATAATTAGGTACAAGATTTTTTCTTCCATTAGGAATCTTCATTTCCTTGATCTAGATACCCTCCAAATTCTGACTGTCCAGTATTGAACTGCTTTTTAATTATGAACAACAAAATCACAAGCCAATATTGACTTTAGCTTTAAAGAGGCATGTGTGGAAAACTATTTCTCTAACAAACACTTTCATATCATTCTACTCCAGCTTTCATTTTTTTCACCTGCGACAGGATGATAGACCTTTCTTACCAGGCTTCTTCTACCCTTGCTATCCTTTTTCTTCTCACTACAGGATTTTCCCCACATTTCTCATTATTCTGTTTTTTTTTCTCCTATTATCTTTTTCCATTTTTTGTTTTCTGCAAGTGCTACTGTCAGAGAGCAGACTATCCATGCTGCTCCCTCAGAGCTACTTCTATTTCCTTCTCTTTTATCATTTCCTCCACATCCCAAGCAGTCTTTCCTTCTACTGAAGGAAATTCCTCTCTTGATATCTCAAGCCTCCCCCACCCATTTTCCCTAAATATTCAGGAAACATTACAAATCACCACAGACCTTCCAACACCCAGTCTTTAAGTGGACTTTGCAGAAATAGTTCCCCCTTCCATACCACTTTGGCCACAGATCAAAGAAAGGGCAGATTCGTTGTCTTCACTGCTGAGGAGATTTTTATATTATTTAACTTTAGAAACCTAACTGAGGCTCCATAAGTAAAAGGTTGGTCCTCCAAAACTCCTACAATATAAAATAAAATAAAATAGATAGGTACTCCATCAGGTAATTCAGGACCAGTGTAAAAACTAGCCAAGTGCTTTGAAATGTTACTTATGGGAGCCTCTGTCTTCACTAGCTGTATACAGCTAGTGAAAATATACAAAGACTAGAACTACAATTCAGGCACTTCAGCTAAAATTAGGTGGCAAGAATGCTATCCCATGGTCTGGCATGCCTCATTCTGGGCTCCTTTATGTTAGTATGTATCTGCCTGTAGCATACATCAGAAATAACTTCATTACTGTGTGCTTAGAATAAAGCTTCTTTCCAATCATGGATAGTTAATGAGTGGTTGGCATTTTCCTGAAATGCTCCAACCCAACTCCAGCTTTAGAGTTGCTCCTTTCCTAGAGAACAGAAAGTTGTATTGTTTGGAAAGGGGACAAAAAAAAAAAACTGCGGCAGAAGCAGTACTGGTTGCCAATCTTAAATCCTGATTAAATGCCCAGTAAAAAAGACTGCAATATTTATTACAAATCCAGAGAGAAGAGGATCTTCCTATAGCTTTGGCTGTTCAGTTCAAATCTGCTTGTAATTCAGGTTTTGAATCTTACTGCATGCTAAAGGAATAGGGTGGAAAAATAAGTAATGTGAAAATTGTTTAAAATAGAGCATTAGGGTTCTTTGGGTTTTGTTTTGTTTTTTTTTTTTTTTTTCCTCGGGAGAATACTGCTGTGTTTTATGCCTGAGGGAGCAAGTCTACTGTGATGGCAATGAATAAAGGCTTTGAAGAAAGCTATTACTAAAAAGCATCAGTTTACTGCTTTATCTTCCCACACCTATTTTTGTCCTCTTCCTGATATTTGTGTTAAATATGAAGCAATCAAAGCAGCAATCACACAACTAGAGCATACAATAGACTTCTGAAAAAACCTGTGGAAGTGGGGTGGGGAGCATGAATATTTCCAACTCAGCATCATACCCTATAGTTTAGTTTCCTTCATTCAGAATATCAACCAAGGCCTGCAGCAGTCTGTCATCTCTATGCTTGTATGGTTTGGTGTTGTAAAAAAGATCAACGTAGTCACTGTATAGATTTTCTTCTGAGTCTTTTAGCTGGAAAGGCTTGTTTAACTTTTCAAGGGCTTGATAGAACTGTTCGTATGGAATATTTAACTTCCCACTTGCGGTCTTCTCGGGCAGGCGCTTCCGAGCCATCTGCCTGCTAAAAGCACTTTGGAGCAGGTGCAGCATGGCCTCAGATGGAATTTTATCTTCTGCTTTGGCACTGCTACTACTGGTACCTTCTGTGACTTTGGGATTTTCACTGAGGAACTCTGCTGTGGTATGATCCTAAAATACAGAATAGTATAAGGAAGGTTAGGTGTCAGTGAAAAATTGACTAGAGTCATATTCACTCTAAATAGCATTTTTTTTATGTAGCATTTTTGTGTGTGTATCTATGCAAAATAGAGGGTATTTTTTTCACTTGGGGCTACTAGCATCTAGAAAAGAATTCATTCATTATATAACAAAACTACTGAAAGCACTACAGATACAGTTAACTGATTCCCTCTGAATCAGAGAATCTCTAACTTCTGTGCTGCTATTAGTTACAAAATTTATTCCAAACTTGCAGCAAGCAGGCTCCTTTGGGGTCTGAGACTTGCTTTCACTGGAATTATGATAAATGCTATATATCTGTTAGAGAAATAATCTTCCTTCATTGTACCACTCAGCTGCATTAGATATTGAGTTGACAGCTGTAGTGACATCTTAAAGCCCTTAGATGTTGGTATATGAAAACAGAGTTGAAAGAAAATATATCAGTTGTTGAAATGGACATAATCAGAGCTCACACAACTTACATGTGATTGAGGGGTGGAAGAAATAATATAAAATGAATGAATGTTCTCTCACTAGAAAAAAATACCATATTCTTATAATTTGAAAAATAGGTAAGGAAGTAAATTAGTTTGACATTACCTCTACAAGGTCTGTGATCTTCTCCACTCCCCTTCTGTCATTTTGCACAGCATTGTAGGATGTATACACACGTGGCTGCTTCATATGTTCAGGCTGGGTAGATGTGCCATGCAAAATCAGTTTCCAGTTTACAATCCTCCCTTCATTTTGTATTCTTCTGGACTAAAAGAAAAGTATGGCATTAGCATAGGTTCTCAGGAAGTAAGAAGATGAGACAAACAGAAGATACTTGATCTAAAGTTAGACAGAAGACACTAAAACTACAGGGCTTTCAGTATTTAAAATTAGACAATGACTTAGAAGCGCCAAAGGACATTATAAACAGAATATGTCAGAATGTGGAATGGGACTGTTTCAAATGCTAATATTCTAATGCAACATAATTATATATGAATCATGTAAGCATTAAAGGAATTTATTCTGTGTTATTAGGGTTTGTTCACCAAGCCAGTCTCTGGCAACGTCACCACAACAGTTGCCACTGTAACAGTCATCTGCAATAATATTTCATAGCGGTTGATGTACAGCAGTAGTCTGAAACACAGCTTGCAGAGCACGAAATGCTTTCCATTTCTCCATTATTTTTGATGACTATATTTAAAACTGGAAACTTGAAAGTAGTAGAGACAAGTATGGAGAATGCTGAGAATTGTCTTCACCAAAACTTCTTTTCATAACTTTTCGCTCAGACAACAGTTACTTCAGATAGTTGCTATCTTAATTTCTGATAAATCTTCCATTAATTTTACATGTATTTATTCTAGCATTCAGGACCTTCTCTCACTTGAAAGTAGAATAAAATGATCTTCTTAATGGCATTCCAAAAATGTGTTATAGGAGTTACAAAGAGCAGGATATCTGTAACCATGGGGTTAGCTATAAACCCACAGTATTAACTCTACAATGATGATAATAATATTTACTCCTACTGCCTTGCCCATCTGCTCTGTACTTGGCATTATCCTGCTGTTTACAAGTTGAGCCCAAAAGGGATTGGAGGCTCAGTGCCTGATAGGAAACACTCATTTTTGACAGGATTTGACCCCTAATGACAAGCTTATTAACAGGCAACTTCAACAAAACTCTCCAATCTCTCCTTGAAGAAGATGATTTTTCAGTTGCCTATCAAACAGCTTTTTCTGGTGGCATGCTGTTGTAATCCATATCTCCAGGTGGTTTGAGCAAACATATTACTTTATATCTGTAGATTTCTTGGAATCAATCACTGAAGTTTTTCAGCAACAATTATGGCAGTAATTATACTGAAAAGAAAGATATACGGCAGAACAGCTCTATAAAGTCACCTGAAGTTCATTAATGCAAAGGTTCCAAGTTAATGAAAATTATGAACAGCTACCAAAAGGAGACTAGATCTATCCCATGCTCTTCTCTGCAGCAAAAATTAATTTGCAATGAATCACATATAAAATGTATTATATTGTATTACATATTATACTCTGCATAAATCACAGAAAATTATATGAGGTGATTTCTCTCAGTATAATATGACGTGAGAATTATATAGGCATGAACTTTTATTGATAGGCATACATCTACGAAATGAGGCTGGTTTTGTGTTTATGTAATGAACAAGAAAATTCAACCTTATCTTTTGTGTGTGTGTCTAATCTTCCAACCAGATGGATATGTCCTTTAAACCAAGTCCTATGGGAATCTGCTCACTGAGAAGACCCTCTCTTCAAGATGCTTGACAGTGGCTACCAATCACTTTACCTGTGTTAGTTGCCAGATACCTTACTACTTAACATATAGATTTACTTACCACATCAGTAATTCTTAATACCCAGGTGCCTGTTGGATTCTCTCCCCAGGTATGAACAGACATGAAGTCCCAGTTCTTAAAGCCATTAGGAGACTTATCTCTCTCTCTCTCTGCCAGTAAGACAGTGCTTGTTCCTGTATTAGTACCATAAATGAATAGAAGTAATTTTTCAGCCACATATGGTTTTATTTTTCAAATTACTCAGCTGGCAGGCTATGCATAGCTAACCTGGAATATACAGTATTTAACACAGGCTTGGAATGGGAAATATGCCATTTCTGATCACTGATTCTTTTCAAAGCAATATTTAAGAGCACAAAAACTGTCACATCAAATCACATGAGAAAGGTACACTTTGCTTAGTGTGGAAGAACAGAAGAAGCAGCAAGGAAATGGGAGCATGTACCGGGGAGTGGGTGAAGGCAGAGGTAAGGCAGCTTAAGAAGGGGAAGTGGGACATCTCCTTTCAGTAGCAGTGAGTTGTTAATTCATCTCACACAGTGTTATGAAATCAAAAGGTTATACAGAACTCATCATTTTAACTTTTTTGGTGAGGGAAGATAAGTGACTGCATCCTGAAACACTAACACAAGGAAAAGCATTCACATTATTTTTATTATTGTTATAAAAATGCAGGAGTTTCTGTGGCAGAAGAGATTTTGCTCCACAGTAGGAGACTTGTGCTTGTTTGCATATAAAGAGTGAGCAATGGAGCTATATTTACATAATATAGAGCAGAAAGCCCCAGGGAGTCTTATCATAAGCTATAAATACATTTAAAGATCACACCATAAATATAGAAAAGGAACAACATGCATTCAGTAGGAACATTTTAAAGAAAGATAGGAAGAACTGAGAGAAAGCACAATTTGACAGCTTAACCATGATACTAAGGTAGAGGCAGTAAAACCAACAATTGTTACCTCAACTAAAGCCACAGAAGTACAAAGGGACATGAGAAGATATTACCGTCATCACTAAGGTTCACCTAATTCCTAGGCATTAGCAGCAGAGTTCATTAGGGACTTTTTATAAAAGCGAATTTCCTCTCATCTCCTTCATATGCCTAGAGACAGTCTATCCATTTACACTCAAAACTCATCTGGGATGGAGTTAATTTTGAAATACACACTAACAGTCAAGAGTAAAACACATCATAGTAATATTGAGGTCATCTGTCATAATAAAGAAGGTAAACTCAAAAAGACATAAAGTTAGGCTTGAAAGGAATTACAGTCAGGTCGGCTTTGGAAATACACAATATATACAACACCTTGACTGTGCTCTCCAGTAAAGTCCTCAGTAATGATGTGAAAAATGTTCTAGCATTTTATTATCTGTGAATTACTAGTTTAACATTAGTATTAGGATATTAGGCTAGACTAATTTTTAAACTGCTATCTAAGAGCTTGTCTTTTTTTTAATACTTTTTAAATACTTTTAATACCTACAAAAGATCTTTGTCTATATTTTTTTTATACTCATTCTAGTCTTTTTCTTCTTTTCATGGTTCTATTTCAGGACACTGTCAAACTATTTTGGTACACTTAGTGTAGTGGTAGTGAGGAGCCTAAGAGAGATATTATGTTTTAAACATACCAATGACAAAGCACAATTACATGAAATCCAAAAAGTAGATTTCCTCAGTTTCCCAGCACAGTAAAGCTGATAAGTTCCACCAAACTATAATTTGTTGCATGTCATGAACTCTCTCTTTGCAGTATTCAAATACTGCGTCTAAATCTAAAGTATTAGAAATGATGCCCTCATTTTTTGAGCTATTATTTCCCAACTTCTGTTTACAAAAAATAACTCAGCATGGAGGCAGAGAGGATGATTCAGAGATCCAGTTGCCTAATTCCAGGATGCTTTGTCCTGACTCACCTGCCAGAAGTTTTGTCTAACCATGTACTGAACTACTTTTAATGAAGTGAAGAACAGATAGTTTTTAATGAAAAAAAATTACACATTACCATAGTGGAAACAAAGTATTTCTCTTCCTCCTTTACCTGATGGAGACTCCAGGGTGACATGAAGATCGCCCCTACGGGAATACTCTATTGTTGCCTCAAGCTGCACATGCTCCAGTGATGCAATGG
This sequence comes from Crypturellus soui, assembly GCA_032275445.1. Taxonomy (NCBI): domain Eukaryota; kingdom Metazoa; phylum Chordata; class Aves; order Tinamiformes; family Tinamidae; genus Crypturellus; species Crypturellus soui. The sequence goes on from JAUBNY010000589.1 coordinate 2,460,947, forward strand.
AGTTTTCTTGACCTTCACAGGCTTTTGTGGGAATTTCAATGATGACCTCCCCATTTGCTCTTAATAATCTGGCAAAATTAAGAGAAATTGTTGGATTACTTACTGAAAGTTGTTGATTCTGTATTATTATGTGAAGGGCAGTTGACACATTTGACGCCTGTATCAGAACTGCAAGAAAGGAAGAAGAATGAACTTTTTTTTTTGGGATCTTGGAGTTGCCTCAATGAAATCTTCAAAAGAGCTGTTATCATGGAGCAAAGTTTTGCAGGAAGCATGCATTTTTTTGTCCATTGTAGTAAATCTCATTTCCAGGAAAAAAGCATACATCTTTTGTACATTCTCAGTGCACTGTGCATAGCTTTCTTTGCACTACTTCCTTTAATTTTAATGAGAACTGGCTACCTACATCTCCACGTAAGTCACTCAGAATTCAAGACCTTGGGATCTTTGGTTTTATAATGTAAAATAAAGGCTTGTAATAATAATAATAATAATAATACAACATAAGCAGTATCACATAAATCACTACTGAACTTATTTAACAAAATCAAAAAGAAAAAAAACAACAGATTGTGCAAAGGAGATGGAAAAAAAAAACAGATTTATAATAAAATAGGATAAATAATTGGTTACCAGGCAGTAACACTCCACGACACTGTAATATGTTTCTACAGAAAGAGTTTTTGGTGCACTTACATAGTATAATTTGTAGCTTTGAAATAAATGCATTTGTTATGTGAGGAGACGAGAAAGTTGTAAAGATCCTTATTAATTAACCAAGTTAATGATTAAGTATAACTTACATAACTTATATGTATTTTGAATTCCATTTAGGCTCAGTACAACCTTTGGGTATGGGTGGTATATCTGCTCAGTGAGCCTTGCATTTCACAAAAGTGTTATGAATGTGACTAAAGCCCAGCACATCATTCTAATTTCAAAAAGTGCTATGTATGACACATTAAAAAAAAATGTTAAGAACAAGCTTTGTTTAAGGCCTGTGGGAGATTTTGGTAGCCTTTTCTTCATCTGCTGATAGCAACATAAACTTTCATATCTAATCACCTTCAGTCTCACAGTCTCATCCATTCATGCACTGGCTGCACAATAAAATCTAATAAACTTATTCTTCGTTAAAGCTTTCAAGGTAGCAATTGCCATTAGTCTCACACTAAATGGCAAAAAGCAAGAAAACAAGTGCTGCTTGCATGCTCCTGGAATCCTGAGGAACACAGGACTGCAAAAACAAACAAATCAAAAAGAAACCTCTGGGTTGTAGTCTGTCTTGGAGCAATCTGTGAAAAATACTCCCCTTCAGGTTTTACTAAGATAGATGCAATCTGATCTAAGATTGGCTACTATTAATGTAAATTCTTACCTTGGTTCAAAGGTTTTGTCTTTGACAATACACTCTTTTTTTTCCGGCACACCTTTCCATCTTCTAGGATCAGCTAAATCCACCAGTGCATTGGCATTGAGCAATCCAAACCCAAATCGGCTGTTTACCATGAGCCCAGCTCCATTCTTTTTCCATCCCGGATTGCCAGCCAGTGGATCATACTCAGAGGTCCAGACTACCAAATGTTGCATATCTCTCCAAGTTAGATTTGGGCTGTTGAGAAAATGTTGCTGGTTAATTTTTATAGGACTCACTGTTTTCTCTCCATTATAGGTCTGCATATGCTTAGGAGTATATATGGAACCCACTTGCCTTAAAGCCAATAGCATGATGTATGCTTATCCTCACAAGACTTGTTCAGACGAACTACAGCTCTGTTTAAATGAAGAATTGATAGCTAGCCAGATTCTTCTAAGTCCTGTTCAGCTAGCCCTGTTCTTCTAAGTTATTCAGGCATTTAAAGGTAAGTGTTCAACAAAGCTGGTATTTCCTACTCCTCTTTGTGGGACATTAACTTTGAAACATTCACTGATACTTGATTCTATTTGGGGTTATCTCCACCCTTTAAAACATGGTCCCAAGTATCTTGCCTAATGTCATAAAAGAAAATGCAAGAAAAAAAGAAGCTGAACTCCCATTTTTATAGGACTAAGCCTAAGACCTAATGCCTAAAGTGCTTTCTTTGAAAAGTTTATTGTCTTTCTCCCCAGCCCCTCCTCTCTTTCATCTTCTTTCCTCTGCATATCATAAACCAGGATTACCAGCCCTACAGGATGGTAGAGCAGATCTGTCTGCTGTGACTGTCCAGCTTGGCTGCTTCTCATTTAAAGCCTAATTTAGGCCCAGCAGCAAGGTTCTGCAAACTGTATAGACTTCACTGAAACTTGTATAACCTGCTGTTCCCAATTATATTCTTCTGCTACATGTGCAGCCTCATTACTTTTAATGCAGTTGATGGGAGCTCAGCAAACAATTATTGCCGTTGCACAACAAGGTCTAAACTCCCTGACTCATCACATCTCACCTGCATTGGCCCTGCTTCACTAAGTAGGCACTGTGGCAAGTAGCTCCTCATTTCTGTCATCAGACTGAACAGATCTGACTGACAAAAAGTGCAGCCCCAGCATAAGATGCTGCCACTTCTGAAAACATAGCACTCTGGGAAGACAGTGGGATGGCTGAGACAGAGGAGTTTTAATGGTGATTCTAGGACATCTTACTTTGCCTCCAGAGCTAGAGCAAAAATGCCTGCTGCCAGTGGTGCAGATGCAGAGGTCCCAGTGTGAGTCTCTGTACATTCATCGTGAAGATCAGCACTTGTCTAATAGGAAGAAAGCAACAACACCATCAAAAGAAAAGTATGAAAAACAGTGGTAAATACAGTCATATCCATACTCAATAACATAAGCATGTATCCTTTACTCGATGCATATTAATACATTCTTCATCAGCAGACTAAGTGATAGATGTTTAAATC
>JAUBNY010000589.1:2475420-2486795 GCA_032275445.1 Crypturellus soui
CATGAGATTCTCTCATACCAGTGTGCTGTGAGCAAAGATCTGTCTGTGTGGAAATGACTGCAAGCTCTGGGTGCTCAATTATAACAAATAATGAGATATTGGGAATGCAGAGACTAGTATACAGATATTTCCCAAACAAGACAAAGCCAACCACGCAGATAAATAATGCAATAAGGATGAAAAGAAAAACAAGGACAACACGCTGGTGAACACAGCTCAAGAAAATAAAAATGCTGTCTTAGCTTTATAATCAGCAAAAATCCTGCTCATTTAAGTCAACCCAGAGATTTGATGATACAGTGATATTTCCCTAAGCAGAGTCCAATTATTTGCTCCTGCACACTGTTTCCCATTCTTCCACATGCTTATTCCCATCATCAGTGCCACAAATTGAAAACCAGGCAAAGCCCAACACATTTTCAGACAGATACATGTATCTGACTGACAGAAAGGCTATATTTAGCAACACACCACTGTGCTGGAACTCTCAGCCCAGTCCTTTGTAAAATGGAGCTTCTTAATAATTTGATTTCCATGGCAGCACCAGAGAAATATCGTAGCACGGTGTTATGATTAGATATATGTAAATATATATGCTCTGCTTTACTACAAAGACCATCAAAATGCACACATTTCTGAACTCTGTACAAAGTAACAAGTAAATATTAACTGAGACTGAACAGTATCACTTTTAAAACTGACATTAAGTTTTTTTTTTTTCACGCAGTGCACAGAAAACCCCATGGGACGCATGGCCATAAGGTATTGAAGAGATGAAGCAAGTAAAACATTTCAGAAAACTGCCAGACATTAACATGACTAATGAGAACACTCAGGATTATTAAAGTTATTACTTTTAAGGAAAACAAAAAATATGAATGGAATGTTTTACCTCTCAAGGCAAAGTTAAATCAAACTCCAATGGTGAAGGTTACAGAACGGGGTACTCCAAATGTCAGGGTTTCTTTCTCTAAAGCAGCTATTGCTGCCTGTCAGAGAGAAGATATTGGCCACAGACTGCTGGATCTATTCAGTATGGCAACTGCTACAAGCAAACAACCACTTAAAGTAGTCAGCCTGAACTAATGTCAAATAGAACTGTGTAACGCATCCTTTCATGGATTTAAAATATGCCTGTGAAGAAACATAAAGCCTCTATAGCTTTGAACATCAAAAAAAAGCCTTCCAGTGTTTAGCCAGTCCAAATTTATCTGAATCCTTTGAAGACTTCCCCAATCTCTCACTGTTCTTCACCTGCGCTTTTGATACATCCCTATCTCTTATCAGGCTGGTCATACATACCCTCATATAATTTCTTTCAGCTTCTCATCTCTTTTCCCCTGCCCTTAAGCAGCTTTCTGGACTCCTGGATTGCATTTCCTCCCATTAGCTCCCTTTCCTAGACAAATCAGCTGGCAGAGATTTGTAGTTTGCATTTGCAGATGAAGACAGGGCACATGCAAATAACTGTGGAAGAACCTTCTCTGTAGATGCAAGCGCCTTAAAATACGGACGCAGTGGGAGTTCAAGTATCTTTGCAGCTTCATCCATTTTGCCTTGCTTTGAAAATTTGGCATCTTTGCCTTATGAGTGAGATATTTTATTTAAACAGAGTATGACAGTGTGATGCATTATGGCAAAGACAGACTGCAAAGTTGACATCTATGACAGCTCAGTAGAGTCAATGGGAACCTAGAAACATATAAGACTGAAATGGTGGGAATAGCAGTTATGGTTGTCAGCTGCCATTCATTGTCCTTTGTTTAGGAGGAAAAAGGGAAGTAATGGAAAAACTAGGATTTTAAAAGTTTCTCTTTCTTGAGCTAAATAAGCATTTGCAACGGATACTTTGAGTGTGTCTATTTCATGAACCTATAATGGATTAAACTTTCAATTACTGCTTTAAAATATCACAATTATCGATTGAGAAGACAACTTTACCTATTTTCAAAATTAACTTACAGTTGTAGCAGAGAAGTAAGCTGTTGAAACAAATGCCACAATAGTATGAATACTTTGACTGACATGACCTTCCAAATCTAACTGTATAGGTGAAAACAGTATGCTGCAAAGCATGGGTATAAATGTGGATACGCTTGCTTTTACTCACTTGGTCTGTTTTCTTCTCCCATGCCACCTCCTTCCAGCTAAAGCAGCTAAAAGAAGTGAGCTTACTGTTCATTAAAAGATAAAGTCTCATCTCTGGGCACAATCTATACCCAAGATATAAACTAAATTCCAGAAAATATGTTGGCACTTCAGAAATTGCCTCATATAGATATAACACTGTGATCAGAGGATTTTGTAGTCTAATACTGGGAGTGACATTTCCTGAGAAGGACAAACCATCAGTATATCAGATTAATGGTGACTGAGAACACCTGGCACGTCCCAGAATCTCTCTGGTATCCATTCACACCAGACATTATTTTTGCTTTCTTACCTCCAACTTTTGAATTGTAGGCTACTCCAACTCCACATTTTTTATTGTTGGCTTGCATGGCTATTTCTCCTGCACACCGTGTTCCATGCCTGAATAAATACAGTAAGAATAAACAACATATGATAAACCACATACTTCTCCATAATGCACACAAAGACTCACCGATGATCTTCCTGATTTAGCAGATGTCTTCCTTTACCTGAATGTAATGCAACTATTGATTAACTTTTGAATTATGCCTACCTGATGCAAAAATACTTGTTTCCCTTAGACCTCAATTGACATAAATGTACCCATTTAATCATCAAGAGGTCATCACAATGAGGTGAAAAAAACACAGTCCAAACCACACTGCAGTCCACAGACCGACTGACTATCAGTACTTTACCAGCACACAAAATTGAAGTAACATTATGAGGCTAAGAACTGCTAAACTCCTTCAGAAAGAAATGTGAACAAGTCACTTTTAATCACATATTCAGATATTCTAATTCCTGCATTTACTTTGGATTTCACACAGCCTTATAAATACCTTCACCGTTGCAATTTTTCTTGTGACCAAGTATTTCCTATGCAATTTTTTCTTGTCATAGGGGATTCTTGCTCCTCAATACATAAAACCTTCATATAAATGTAATTGCAAAAGAGTAGCATTATTTAATACTACAGATTATTATTCAGTGAAGTGTTTGAATGCTTCTGGGCTGAATTCCATTTACTTATTAATAAAGATTAGAGATAATACAGGTATATTTAAGAGATAATGTCACAGGAAACAAAGAATAATGGCCTCCCACTCTTAAATAATGCTATAACAAAATAGAAATGTCATTCCCTAAATGTTCCAGTCATGGTACACTTATCCTTTGACTGACTGCTTTATTTACTGATTGATTTATGTTGTAGATGCTATTACATTGTCTAACAGACAATAGTTCCTTACTGCATCTTTACTGAATAGAGGCATCCTAAATGGTTTAGTAAATGGGCTTTTTCTGCACATCAGTTTTTAAAGAGGTCCGTCCTCTTCTCTAATGAACTACCATGCGTGAGCTTAGGTGTGACAGTTTCATCATGATGTTCCACTGAGTTCCAGGGAATGGCTCTAAAGAGAGCATGGGAAAAAAATTCCTCACTCCTTCCAAGACACATAATTACACTAAGTGGATGGGCTTTTTGTCCACGCTCAAGTCTTCCAAAATTTCCAAAGCTTTCATTGTCTCATCGGAGACATGTAGGCCAAATCTGGTCTACAGATGTCTGTGTTTTTCTTCAGAAGAGACAGAAAGATTGTCCAGGAAGTGCACATAACCTCCCTGCAGTGTCTGAACATACATCACACATATAGGAGGAGGTCTGAAGCATGAGTTTACCTGCGCATGTGTGCACAGAGCTGGAAGTTATTTTGTCATTTCAAAAATTGCTGCCAATACTAGAAAGAAATCAGTCAACTGCAAAAGCTGACCTGAAGGGATGACCAGAGCTTCCTCTGAGAAACAGTCTCTTCCAGAGCACTTCAGAGGGCATATGTATTCTTTTAACATTCACAGTACAAAGCAGAGAACTGAAGCCAGTATCTGTTTAGGTAGATGTCACTCTACAAACATACATCATGACCTAAACAGATCATTCCTTTCAAATATAGAGAATTTCAGAACTTTAAGGGGAAATTAAAATTAAAGAGTTCTTCATCTGAGAATTTCCTTCATTCCCAGCATTTGTGCAATGTTATAAGAGCTTTTCCTTTCATATATATGTGTCACATTGGGCATGGACAAATTCCGCATTTCAATATCCTAACACAAAGTAATAGTTTACTCTTTTGTTCTCTTTAAGACAACTGGGAAGCTACTCACTTGTTTTCATTCATCGGGTCATATCTAGGAAAAGGATTGTGATCGTTGTCATTGAAATCATAACTTGCCTTCGGATCCTATATTAAAAAAAGGAATTAATTGTGAAAAGTAGAAAGTGGACTTAAAATCTTTTAATGAAAGGAGTTTTACAGTCCTTATTAATTTTGTGGGCGTCATGTTGACAGCAATCAAGTCAGTAAAATTTGATAGGCATTAACAATTCCATAAACTTTTTATGGAGCTAGAAAGGTTTTAATAAGTCAGCATTAAACCATTGTATACAAACATGCGTGGGAACTAAATTCAGTAAGAAAAAAAAAGCTACCTCTGTTAAATAACATTCAGCTTCCTGGGACACAGACGAGGTTTCAAACTACACCTGAGGCAAATATTTCAGCCTCCATGATGCAGGGGCTGCCTTACCAAACAGAGAGCAGGCTGGAGAAGAGTGCCTGTATATCCAGTTTACAAGATTTTAATGCCCAGACTTACATAGTTATCATAGATGTCAGTATGATTCCACTCCAAGCCATCATCTAGTACTGTGATGACAACACCTTTTCCTGTGATCCCTTTTTGCCACACAGGGATAACATGGAGATCCAGTTTGGGCAGTGATGGAGTTACTCTTGTATCTTGCTAGGGGACAGAAACAACAATTTTGTCATTTATATTACACAGGTCCAAAGACAAGGTGCTGTAACTCATCCCAGCCTTAACTTGTATCTTTTGCATAAATTTCCCCAAAATTAAATAAAAATTTACAGCAGTGCAGTTTCACAGCACCGAAATACTTCTCTGTCCCTGAATAAAGATGATCTTGTACTTATTAGAGATGGACAACAAAAACACATGGAATGGTAGAGAAGTGCTAATGATCCTTGAAAAATCGAATTAATAACCCAATCTACTGATGCTTGTTTGTTTCACCTGATGAGAAGCTAGGGCAGTAACCCATTGTGGAGCAAACTGCATTTTCCCCAAATACACTTTCTCCTTTGAAGTCTGAGCTAGCCAGAGCAAAATAATTAATGGATAAAACAATTAAGGTAGTCGCTTGGTTATGAACAACTGTGCTGAATCACAACTTGCTGTTTACTACCTTCCTTATTGTTCCTGTGGAAAATCAATTGGAAGCATGAATCATCTAAAGCTCTTTTCTCCAAAGCAAGTTTTTTAAAGAATAGCTCCTAAATGGGTCAGTTTTCTGCTCTAATATGAAGTATATAGCACATACATCTAAGTTAGAAACCTTGCTTACTACCCTATAACACACAGTTGTAAACCTTAGCATTTTCTTCATTTTTCTCTGTGCATATTTACCTAACTTAATTGCAGGTTTTTTGTTTTATCTTTGTTTCCAGCAGAATGCTGCACAAGGCATGAGGTTTAGATAGGGAAATATGAATTTCCTTTCTTTCTGACTGCTGTGGTTCGGGAAATTTTTTAAGGTGTAAAGTTTTGTTCTCTAGAACCCATCAAATAATCACTTTTCTGCTGATGCATGAAACACTTTGAATGGAAAAAAACACTGACATCAAATCAGGCAATAACAGATTTATTATTACAAGGCAAGAGAAATATTTTGGAAGAAAATGTTTAACACATTTACATGTTTAATCTGAAATTACAATATATATTAGAAACAAGTATAAGCATCAGGTTCTCTGTTTCTTATGTGGGAAAAGAAGTGAAAACCACACAAAGCTGGAAAGATGAGCTGTTTCTCCTAGAGAGTATATTTCTTTCCTCACAAAACAGCTTTTCTCGTACTCTAAGTGTGTTTGTGTATTTGTCCAATAAAATCACCTTGGAAATTCCCTGTTTCCTGTAAGTGGAGAAATAAGGAGAGAAGAGAGAAGAAAACCAATTTTGAAGAAATGTAAAATTCTTTCAGATTTCTATTTTCTGTGTTCAGAGGAAGCTTGCAGGAATCTTCTTGGAAATAGTTTATGCTATGCATTTTATGGTTTTTTTCTTCCAACTCAAAGGAATGAGAGGGCAAAGCTTCATACAAATGGCTTAGACTTTGGTCAGCTTTCTCTAAACTGAACTCAAGAAGAAAAAAAAAACTCAAGAAGTGAAACCAAGTTTGTGTTTGAGTATTTCTTTTGATTTGCATCCTTAATCCTATAACTATTCTAAGCAGAACTAATGAAGACCAGACTAAGGGCACAATGAGATGCACAATGGAAGAGAGAATTAAAAAAAAAAGAATAAATAAAAACACAATTAACTGTGTTTTTGATTGGTCACATACATAGAAACTATAGAGGGCAGAAAATTCCTTTTTATTTATATTTTGAACATATGAGCTGTAGAGAAACTCTTCACTTTAAATCAGTCTGCAAAGAGTCAAGGTGCTTGTCATACGCATAAGAGATTTTGTTTTCTTCTGGAGGACGCAATATTCACTACCAAATTTAATAAAGAAATAAATGGTCAACCTCAGAGATGATACGGGAAAACTTATACAGCAGCAAATTTTTAAAATTCTTATAAAGTTGAGCTTTAGCTATTCTACTGCTTTCTAATGTCAAGCACCATGCTGAGCAGCAGCTGAATTGGCTGCTAGAATTTTTGCAGAAACTACACTTTGAAAAAGACAGAAGGTTGACTGCAAATATCATGCCTGTGTCTTCATCTACTCCGTTCAATGCAATCGCTTTGACACTGCTAAAAACACAGCTGATCACCCCCATTCTACAATGAAACAAATTCTTACCAGATACCACTGCTGATTCCACATAGGATCATTGAAAAGGTTTTCTGCTGAGTCTCTCAGGGTGGCGCGCTTAGTTCGCTTTTTTTCATACTGCTGTTCTGCCCATGACACCTACAATTATTTGTATAAACATGAGAGGTAAGCAGGCCTCAACAGGTTAAAGATTTTCTTAACCTAGAGGGTAATGGCAGAGAGTACTTAAGGGAAGAGGACTTGGAGAAATCATAATACTATAATATCAATTCATATAAAATCATTTCAAATTAACTCCTGTGAATGCTACATAATGCAGGCTTTTCTGTTGAATGTTATCTAAGCTGTGGTGGCTACTCAAACAACCAGAACACTGTTTCTTTTCTCTATCTACATTTTACTGTATTTGTGAATGCTAGGAATATGCAGAGAAAGAAAGATTCACTCTGGCTTTAGTCTAGCAGTCATAATGACACTGTTACTCATAGTCCAGCTGGACCTTCAAGTCTCCTTCCCAGCAGTGTTTTGAAGTCTGTTCAATTAGAAAGCTATGAATATTGGACTAACTTCATCACTGGCATAATTCCATTTAAGGCAACTGGAAGCCAAAATGATCCCGCGTTTTGCTAATGTGTCTACGCACTGAACTGCAGAGCATTTATGCATCAACACAACCATCTCTAAAGTTACTAGTTTGCATTCTGAAAATGCTTCCTGTTTTGCTCTCCTGAACCAATTACTATAACCAGCTCAAATCAAATTCAAATTCTGACACCTTTCTTTAGGCTGTCTACTCCATCTGTAAATAAGGATAAAATGTTACTCATTGCTGGACTGCTATTCTGACACAGAGCAGGCTGGTGTTTTTTATCCCAATTTTCAGATATGAACAGCTAATTCAAGTTCAGTATATTGCCATGATCCTGAAACAATTCTCAAGTGGAGGATGCCTTTGTATCTATCTTTTTGCTTTAAAATTCTGAACAGGCTTCAGTGCTTTTCTCTACTGTCATCCAATGGTTTTATGGTTCTTATATCTGTCACCATATGATACTGTAATGAGTGACTCAGAAATTATTATAATAAAGAAATGCACTGATTTGATGAAAATACATTCTTCCTAATGTGAGTCTAATGGAAATTAGGTACAAGAACATAAACCCTTAAAAATGGAAGCTACTCTACACGAGTAATTAGAAAGCTCTCACATCATACTCACTTTGTGACATACTTAGTGCTAGAAGTAGTAAAAAAGGACAGTCCTACTAGCCTGAGTTACCAACAGAAGATAAACATATCCACACAAGCATCAACATTTTAAACTTCTTTACTGATATCTAAGAGATATCTAACATATATATGCAGAGGTTAGAGCAGTTCTCTTTCTCTCTCGTTCCTGCTTACAGCAAAGCTTAGCCTCTTCATTACCTAATGGTAATTAACTTTTGACACCTTCCATGCTTGTTATTTTTGTGATGTGGACAGCTGCTCTGTGGGAAATGAGCTGAGACCACCAAGCACATATGTCACCCAAATAAGCCAAATGTTTGTCACTCAGCAGCTGGACTGTGTTCAAGCTACTCATCTATTACAAAGGGCCTCATGCCAAATCTCCTCCAGCCACTGATAATATGAAGTAGTGAAAATGATTTTGATTCAAGTCCCTTGCAAGAAAATAAATTTGGGAGCCAGCGCAAATATTGAAAGTTAGGGAACCAGATAATTACATCCTTTCAAAACATTCACAGCCATTATGTATTATACAGCAAACAGTGGGACAGATACAGGAAGCAGATACATACTCAGACTGGAGCCACATTTTGCCTCAGCCTTCACACCTAACATAATTCATGAAGGACCTATACAAACAAAAGCTTCTCCTTTTTCCCCTTTTTAACGGGTTAATTATCATCTTTCAGAATAAGCTGTTACTGAGTAAGTGCAGCTCTCTGGAGTAAAGGTCCATGTATAACTACATAACGTTACATGATTGCTTTCTGTTTGTATACTTACATAATGACATAATTGCATCTCACTCATTCACATAGCTAATTTCTATGCTACACAGTAAATAAAAGGGAAATTGGAGAAAACTTAGCAAATCACCTGTAGCACTTTGAAGCCGTGTTTTTAGGATCTAAGGAAATAAATTTGCCATAATGATTGGCAGTAACCTATGTAACACAATTGCATCCATTCTGCTTACGACAGAATTCAGTGTACTAAATACAACCATGTTTTCCTGTTTCCCTGTATAATATATGCATTCCAGGTAATCAGTCCAAAAAAAAAGAAGAAACTGCAACCAAAATTCCATTCCTGAACACTGTATTATGACAGTATTGCAAATTTGAACATAGGTTTGGGTAATAATTAGACAATTTGCATTAGATCTCTTTTATGTCCTATATATATAATTGCCCACACTAAAACTCTGACTTTGAACATCCCAATTTAGAATGATTTCACCTAACACACTTAACTGATATTCCAAGTTAACAAATAGGTTGGAATGTGCTGTTTTCAAAGAGAATAGGCAAAACAAAGCATTTACCGTATGTCCCCCTTCCTTTGTTCTTCTGTATAAACATGGAATGGCATTTGCAATCCTAAATTTCACTCAAATCATTTGTTCTCATGTGTTCTGTCCTCAAATGACAAAAGCGTATTTTTCACAAAAAGACAGCTCAAACTTTGGGACAGCTAATAGCTTGATTGTGATTGCTGCAATAATGCTAGTGTGAGTTCACTATTCTGAAGCTTACCAGAAACCATGCTTAGGAGTCTTTGACAGCATTCTGTTCCCTTCTTTAAATTTGCCACCCCACTCGCTTTCCCAGCATGTTTACCAACAGGCTTGTGTATCTCTCAAATGGAGTTTCCTTCACCGGTGAATCTGCCTTAGAACACTTAAGCCTCGGCAGGCTGAACTCCTCTACACTGCGCTCGTTCTCCGATTTCAATGGGATCCTAGAGAACCAAAATACTACAGGCTTAAACCTTGTGATGGGTCTCTCTGAGAACAGGTTTTAGCTTGCCGCAGAAGTGAACACAGCAAAATCTCAGTCCTTTCTCTTTCCTTACTTTTTTTGCAACATTCAGTCACTTTAAATCAAACCTAATTTCCATAGTTATTGCACAGACACGGTCCAATTCAGCTCACTGTATCTACAGATTTTTTACTCTGAGCACTGTGGTTCCTCATTCGTATTTTCATCAACACACACTGACATCCAAGATTCCAAATCTTGCAATAAGGCAAACCTTAAATCTTAATTTGGAAAACACTTGCAAAAAATATGGCAAAAGAGGGTCAGATTCTGCCTCTTAATGAGAGAATAATGAAGTATTATTCAACATGAGTATGGATTGCTGAATATATTAGACTTGCAAAATGAGTAAAGCGTGCCTGTGACCTCATTAGAAAGCCAGCAACACACAGAAAGCATAAAAAAAAATACAGGACATAAAAAAAATACAAATGTAACCCTTACCCGCTCATCATCGGAAAGTCTTTTAGTGATATGAATGGCACTTCTTCGAGACCGCCTTGGATGGCTTTTATGTCTGAACAGGTAGTGATTTTTGAGTGATCCAATCTATAAAACAGAGTCAGACTTTAAATACTGAGAGGTATTCCCCTACTGCACACTAATATCAACCATCATAACCTGTCAGAATTTATTCAACAGATGAAAGAGCAAGACACTAGCCTCTAATATTTTAATCAGAATTAAAACACTTTTCAAGAAGAAGTTCTCACCACAACCTGCCCGCTTTTAGAAGGAACTGGGGCAAAATGACCTCACTCGAGCTACTCTACTCTTGTCGTAGCCCCCTGTACCTCTATACCTGATACCACCTATGTGTTGTATGTTACTTATGTGTTGAAACAGCCCCATTTCGAAGGCCTCGAACACGTCCTGAGCTAGCACTTGCGGAGCTGGGCTCCTGCCGGAGCAGCCGGGCCCCGCCGAGCGCCGCTGGCATCGGACCCTCGCCGGGCGCAGGGAAGGCGCTGTTACGCAAAGGCAGTTACTCATCCCTGACAACGCTGACGTCATGGCATCCCAAAAAAAGACAAAAAAAAAGAAAGAAAAAAAAAAGGTCCCCGAGTGAGGTTGCGCCCCGCAGCAGCCCCGCCAGGGCCGCTCCGCAGGGCGCCCCTGCGCGACGGGCGGCCCCGCGGGGCAGCCGGCAGCCCGCGCGCAACTTGGCGGCGGTGCCCGCGCCGCCCCTACCTGTCCCACGAGCTCGTACTCCAGCTCCTCGGCGATGGCCCTGGCGGCGTCGCGCCCCGCCGGCACCTCGGCAGCCCACTCGTTGAGGAACTGCCGCTCGGCGCGGCCGCCGCGGGCCGCGCAGCAGGCGCAGAGCA
>JAUBNY010000589.1:2493060-2521241 GCA_032275445.1 Crypturellus soui
TCAAGGGGAAATATAACTTTTAGTAAGTGTAGAATATTAAATGTCAAAACTCTGTGTCATGCCTATGTAAGTTATAAGAGTGACTCATACCAACTTCACCTTGGCATCATAAAACCACAGTGAACACAAGAGCCTTCTCTTCTGCCTGCAGCTATTTATAAGGTCTTTTTTTCCCTTTTAGCATGAAATAGGAAATACAAACAACAGTATTCTGATTTTATATCATACTTTCTTGCTTAGGCTGTGTAGAGCTCTGAAAATTTGAATGTGTGTAAGAGAGAGAAGAACAGTCTCTATTGAGAGCCAATGTCATGAAAAATGTCTTGAGAAAACACAAGGGAGGGCATCTTCTCACATTCTGGGCCATTTGCTGGTTTGGAAACACCCCATTTGGAAGCCAAGTCACCTATCAAAATCTGACTCTCTTGTTGGTCTTTGCCCATTACTTGAAAGCATCGAGTCAGAATTTTATAAATTGAATTCAAAGTTTTGCCTGCCTCATCCTGTAGCAGAGCCCTCTTTCCAACAGAATTTGTTCAGATCTGATCTCCAGAGCTGCCACCATGTTAGCTGAAAAGAGCTCAGGCAGTTGTGTTTTTCCTGCTGCCTCTCAGATTCCTCTCTCTCTGTGTTACAAAAAAAAAAAAAAAAAAAAATTCTATTTATTGTGCATTCAAAATGGATAAAAATATTTTGATTTTTTGAGGGGGGGGGCTGTTTCATCACAGTTACACAGTAACATTTGTTACTGGTTGTTACTAGTAGATATCTAGTAGACAGCAAAGGTGAAATTACAGTATCAAACCAAAGTACAGTCAATATAAAACAAATGCAGAGTTAATTTGTATTACATGCCTCTTTCTGGACTGTGTGAGTTCAGACAGCCTAAAGACTAATGTTGAACCCGCCTAAGTGTTAACACTTAGGTGTTAACATGACAGGATCATGACTATAAATGGCATGTATAAACCATAGGATTACATTTCTAGGTATGTTTGGGAAGGGATTGTCAAAATTTTAAGGCTCAACATGCCCCCACGTTTCCTTGTTGGCTGATACCTCTCTAGTGGCACAGTGAGACCATAAAAGAAAACCAGAAGAGCCGGTAAGTGTAAAATAACAGGTTCCTTCCCACAGCATTCGAGGATTTCTCAGTCGGAAGGTGCTGTGGAAGCACCAAACTGCCACGGGGCTAAAAAGGGGCGTTTATGTCTGCAGGAGCACGAGCAGCACCCTAGGGCTCGTCTCTCTGCTGCGAGCTGTCTCGTGCAGAGCAAAGCCATCGGAGGCAGTGCTGGCAGTGCAGCGCCTGGCTGATTTTACTAGTGGCACTCCTGCAGGAATGACAGAGCAGCCCTTTAGCCGCTGGAAAGAGCAGACTCATTGCAAACGAGCGTGTTGTTAAAACATAGCACACAGGGAGACCTTTTGTAGCAGTTCAGAATTACCAAAACAAAATTACCGATTGCATCCGTCGGATAGGGACACAGAATTGGGAAGGATTTTATGTGTGAAACTGTGGAGACCTGGTTTGTGCACAATTACACATGCTGATGACATTTTTCATTTAAAATGCAAACAGAAAGCAATTTTGAATTTTCACTTCAGCGTTTTCTTTATAGATTGATAGCATCCTGCATTCCCAAGGAATAAGAGAAAGCAATTTGGAACAATAACTGTCACCAAACAGCAGTAACTAGCAGGGCAGTGTTACTTCACAACATGTGACTTATTGCAAAATAGAAATATATCTGGCTTCAGTAAACTACTGTAACTTAATATAGGAATGTAACTTAATCAATGTAACTTACATTTGACCGTAATCTCACTGATTTCCAGGGCAGTTCCTCAAACTTCTTCAGGAAGACAGCATATGCTGTGAAAGAAAAAACAAAGTTGAGAAAAAATAAGCAGAAAACATATGCATATGCAGAAAAAATAAGCAGCATTCAATGAGAACGAGTCAATGAGACTGTCAAAATGATAATTAGTCATTTTTCAACTTTCCTTTGCATCACCATTTTTCTCAGTCTTCTGAAAGTTATGCAAATAAAGCTAAGACCAGCTAAAAGCTTTCTTAAGCAAAGATGCACAAGACATACTGAGCCTATTCATGATTTACAATTTATGAGAAGATTATACCTTGGTTTTGGAATAAATGCAAGCTATAGCTTTTCAAGAAATTTGAAATATGCCTCTCTGTGAGAGAAACAATTCACCGAAAGAGTCAGATTTAGATTAACAAAAGAAACGTTGCTGAATTCTGATGCGAGAGAGGGACTCCTGAGCTTGCTCCAGACTCGACAGCCTTTGAGTTCACAGAGCTGGTCTGTCATGCGGGCTGCTCAGAAATGCTCTGGTGCCTTCCTAGAGTGTGGCCCGTGATCCCAACGCTCCGCAAGCAGCCGGCAAAGTCACCCAAGGACAGCTCTGTGCCGCTGCAGCGGGCTCATCCTCTGGAGCAGCTCCTCCACGGCTACCATTCGCACGCAGCCCAATATCTAAAAATTGTTTCTTGTTTAACTTAAAACAGCTGTTATTAAGCGCAGTGTTTCCAGAACTGCTTCCAGGACAACGCGGTTGTCTCCATGGCAGGCCCAGTGAACGGCTGTGGGCAATGAGGCTGTCACGCGTCCCCACAGCAGGCACCGGCGCTGGCGCCTGGAGCCTCGTGCCCGTCTTGGGCCCCACAGCAGGAGCACAGCAGCGCAGCCCGCGGGAACACGAAACCCCACGGCCTGGCCTCCTCCAGACTCTGGAAGGAGGTGTCGAAGACCGCACTTTAAAGGAGCTGTAGGTGAAAAGCCTCATTTCAGAAGCCTCATTTCACCAGCTTCTCTTAAAGAAGCTCCTCATCTGCCGGCATATCTGCTTTCATTCAACCAGCTAAGATCAAGAGGTCAGCCTAATGCTTGCTGTTATTTAAAACCTTTTTGCAGTTAGCCACATATGCTAAATTAACCATAGGCCACTGAACCTATGAAAACAACTTCCAGATAAACACTAGCATGAAGAGAAGTCAATTAAATTCTAATAGAGGAGCATGGGAGCTGCTGTACTGTACACTAAGTGTTTAATGAACAATCAATTATTCTAACATATGATTAGTTTTTATTTCTCATTTCCATCCATAATATTACGGTAAACGCTTCTGAAACTTAAAACAAATTACTCTTACTGTTTACTCCTACTCATTTTACCATTATTTTACTGCTAGAGTGATTTCTACTAGTTTAGAATATACAGTTTTCCTTGCAAGTAGTTGTTGTTTCTTTGCTCACAGATACGCTGAATGATGATATAAAAACAAGCTTTCCTGGTTGCCCAGATTTTTAAAAATGCTATTACTGTTGCTTTTTGAGTTGACACAACAGCACTGGTGTTCAGCTAACCTTAGGATCCCAGTTTGGATCTATGGATTGCACTGAGGGAACTAAGTGCCTGCAAGTGAGGTACTGTGGTATTTTGGAACCTACCTCAGTGTTAAGTCATACTGAACTTATGGTGCTCTGATCCTATGGATTTATCTAATAAAAAAAGATATGCTAGCAAGCAACCACATGCCATCTCTGTCTTTTCCATACTAAGGGTTGGCACTGTGGAGAATAAAAGGCTTTACAAATCACAAGGCCCCACAGGTGAAGAACAAGGCTGTAGCCATGCAGTTCCTGAAGTGTGTCTGGCTCCAGAAGGGCAGCAGGGAGGCACCAGCTCCTCCACTGGGATGCGCTCACTCCAGGATGCAGCCCCAAAACCTGCGTGGGCCTCGGCCACGGTGATTAACCGGCATCAATAACCCACCCCCTCCGGGCTCCCTGAGCTGCCAAGTCACTCATCTCTGATTAAGGAGCAGTGACTCACTTTCTGCCCCGACTCTTCCCTGGTGCTTTTGCCTGCGGAGTAATTTTAATTAAATATTTATGAAGAATTCTGCATAGTCACAACGTTACTATAAATGACCAATAAAACTGGAAAATTAACGCAACTTAGTAAAGACACCCTGGTGCAGTAGTTCTATAAAGTCATGTAGTCCTACCGACAAAGGGGTATTTAAAAGAATATATTGATTTACTTCAAAATATTTATGAGGATGGTCACTAGCTGACTTAGGTAGTTGGGCATTATATTTCCTGGCTATCTAGTAAGTTAGAGCTGCTCAAAATTCAGACATCAAGACATGACTTCTATTGACATGTGTGATAAAGAATTATTTTTTCCTGTAATCTAAAGCCACATTTGATTTGACTTTAAGAAAGTTCACCTGGGGATGTTCCTTTTGCAAATGGAAGACTGATGAAGATTTCATGTCGGAGATGTACAGAGTGTACAGCTCGCCAAATGAGGTTTTTACTAGTTACTTTGAAACAAGAATTCAGGAATTGATTTTGTTATGTTCTCTTTTCCCTTTCACTGGATTAAGACATAAGCAGTTAAATTCTCATATGCTTTTTTTGCAAAGATATCTCAGAATAGGATGATATTTTTTTTCCCCTGTTGAGGATTATAGTCGTTCTTGTTGTTTTATTTCATTGCCAGGATTACAGATAATCGGATATATCGTGGGTTTCTAGGGTCTTTGGAGAAATGGTTCGTCTTTCTGATATGCAGCACCAGCTCTCCCTGCTGCCATGGCTACTGGATGTACTTTGTACTTTCCTTTCAGGAGCTTTTCCATTCCCTCAATGGAAATGGACTGATGAGGTTTTTACTTCGTGTGAGGCGTGAGAGCATCCAAAGCCTTCCCAAAGGACAAATAAGTTCTTTTTCAACAATTTTGAAATGATATAGAGAAAAAAATGGAGGTCCTTCTGTTTTTTATACTGCCCACCTTGGAGAAAGATGAAGAGTTATTTTTAAAAAAGGAGTATATTCATTATATGCACATTTTAAATTGATACCATATTTTGGAACAGTACAGCTGTGAGGAATGTGCATGGATGTTCTTAAAGCAAGGGAGTAAATCAGGATCAAATTTCAAACTACTCAGGTAGTCATTTCTCTCTGTAGGTTATTTTCACATCAATGAAAAATTTAATTAGAATAGATCTAAGTCTCTTCATTTTCATGGTGGATACAAATGCAAAAGCAAAAAGCTCCTTGATAAAGAGGAAATTGAATGATAGAATTGATCTCTTTATGTATATCCAAAAGCTGACACAAAATCAACTCTTATTCCCTACTCATTTTCAACAAACTATACATACAGTCATGTATTTTCTGGAAATGTGATAAACCCACAATTACACAATGACACATTTAAAAAATTTAGAAGGTGAACACAGAGAAATGAAACGTCTTCTACTGCCTTCAGAGTATGAATCTATATTTTCACAAATATCCAAATTGAGTCATGACAGAACACAATCAACATAGGGATTTTTTTTGCTATCATGACTGTTATTAGGGATGCAATCTGAATATTAAATAGGATCGGTTGTTTGTTGAGTTTCATTATCAGGGATGCAGTAATTCTGGACCATTTTCAATAAGGCAAGGGGTCCCTTGTGTTTATTTGCATTCACTTGTGGCAAAAAATATCAGCAATGAGTTTAAAAGTACAGCATAATATAAGAGTTTTTACGGAGGCCTTTCTATTCTATGAATTTACTAATGTACGTCTGTGACTTCTGTCCACCTGCTGAGTTTTGTTCCTGCTGATGTGCCTTAGATCTTGTGTTTTATAAATGAGATGGAGGTAGCCAGGTTATCACAGCAGTTTTCTTTGTGCTGGAGTGGAAGGAAGTGCTGCGCTTCAGCCGCTGAGTGTCAGCAGAAGAGCCGGCTGTCACCAAGTGGCCAGGAGCACCTACTTTGTGTGTGGGCAAAGTAAAAGCAGAGAGGTGAAATTCAAAAAGGTTGCCTGGCAGTCCTAGGGAAAAAAGACACTGTGAAAAATCCTTAGAGTGATATATGTGTTCGCTTTCATTAATATTAATAGAAAGCAAGGAAGGTATGTGATTACTTTCATTAATATTAATGGAAATAGAAGGTTAGGTCATTATCTTAGTTTCCCTATAAATATTACATAGAGCAGCTTTTCTAACTTCTGTGAAGAGCCCATGTGAAATGCCAGCAGGAAGACACTGATACTGCATTCAAACAAACAGTAACATTTTAACTTGCTAAGCATGTCTGTTTTTTTTTCTCCAATATTACATCAATAAAATTCCCATTTGCCTTATGTAAAACATTCATTTCCTCATGGGTTGTTGCCAGTTGTAGGGAAGTATGGATCAATCAAGCAAAATGATGGGATTCATGAACATAGAGAAGTCGTGCATAATTTACAGACTGTACTTAATTCCAGCATGCTGGAAATGAGACTGCTATAAAACAGCATAACTTTCATGCAGTGTAGATATCAGGAAAAAAACAAGTCAAATTACTGCATTTGGTTAAGGTATAGAAAGCATTACAATGATATTTTTAAAGCAATCAGGAGATACGGACGTGGACAAAGATTTATGACTGTGATTATCTTTTTGCTTGCTGACGTAAATTAGCCTTCTGGGAAACCTAAGTTATTTCTCAATATGCTCTTAATGGGCTGAGTCAGAACTGCGGATGATCCCTCTCCTACAGGGGATTTATAGTAAAAGCAAAGGTGAGAGCTTCCGTTGCAAAGGACAATAGAAGTGGGAACAGAAATATTCCATGCAAGTCAGCTCACCCTCCGGCGTCTCGCAGGTGCTACTGCTAAGCAAACAAGACTCTAGGCGAGCAAGGGGAGCATTTACTTTTCCAGTTGGATCAGGCTGATGATTATTCCAATCATTGACATTATCACTGCAAACAGGGAATTTTGCCTCACATTGGCAACAAAGGATTTTAACAAGGTAATGGATGTTTCTCTTGTCTGAGATCATCTGTATGTTACTGGCCCTGTGTCAAGGGGATTGAATGACTGCCGTATCTCCACATCACTTCTTTTCTGATTAATATGCTTATCCTTCCAACTTGGCTTCTATCATCAGCCCAGAATCACACTTCACACAAGCCAGTGCTGCAGCAGATGCTAATTAGCACAAGGTTCGCAATTGCAGCAGTCAGGACAAAGATGGGAAAGGAGGGAGCCATAAAGCATCAACAGTCTTGCACTCTACAGAAATTATTCCTGCTATCCAGATGGTAGCCCGAGAGATCTCCCCACTGTTCCTGTTTCCTTGTGCTGTAGCTATTCTGTGTATAAGTACAGCAAGCACTGCTGCAGCTGTGCCTGCACAAACCGGTTTATAAGGCCACTGCTAAGTGAACTTAAGAAAAGAGCCTGCAGAATGGGTTTGGCTATGCTTATCTTTTCACCAGTGGACATCTGTTCTCATGATAAACTTCCGGGGTGATTTGCACAGTATATAGCTCTGGCAGAAAAGGAATAGCAAAGATAATAATCAGATGCCAAAGTAAGATGACAAAATGGTGTGGGGCAGACAGGCAGTTTGCAAAGGCTGTGTGTGATTCATGATCGAGAAGGTGTTTCTTTCCCCAAGAGCAAATTTGTTCAGCAGTGGTACCAGGGTTCTTTTGCTTATTGGTTCTGTTCCACTGAATGGGCATAGGTGGGTTAGAAAAGATTAATTAATTTCATCTTGTTATGTTTTCGCTTACAACAGATGAACTGAGAGCTTCCGCTGTCACTCACTGGCGTAACAAGGCTGTCTTGGACTTGGTGCAGGACACAGCAGAGGTGTCATCTTCACAGCAGGCCCGACAAGTGCTGTCAGGAAAGAGGCAACCTGAGGCCAGCAGCTCCAGCACTTGTTCTTTCCTTTGCAGGTGGCTCTTTTGGTGCTGGCACTGCCCGCACACCAAGCGACTCCCCTCCTTCTGTGTGCAAATCTCTTATACTGAACAGACAGTAAACATATCATGAATATTCATGCCAGAGGAGACATTCTCAGAGTTGGTTACTGGAGTTCAGCAAATAATAGTTTGTGTTTATGAAAGATGAGTTCTCATTACTGTCCAAGATGTGCCCTTTGCCAGTCAGACCTCCCTACCACACGCCTGGTGTTTGCTCCACACGTTGCAGGCATTTCCCTGCACCACAGCAAGAAAGCAGCCTGCACTGCGAGATGAAACCAAGCGTGGAGCTTCTGGTGTTGTTTACAGATTCTTTATTTGCCCAGTAATGCCCAGGAGTAGTGCCATGTAGTGCATGGCAACTTCTAGTTGAATTAAACGCTCTGATTTGTACAATAACTTAAGGGGGTTGTTCTGTAGCACATCATTTTATTGACCACTCTCACAGTTGCTTTTGTGAAAAAAAAAAAAAGTTTCAACAAGTTGGACACTTTGGTCAAGTAATGCTTTTCCTTGTGCTCTCATTGCATTTTCATGCACTTAGGAAGTTTCCATCCAAGTCCCAGCAGAATGTACTGCGTGCCATAAAAGCCCTCCCTAAGGGGAACTGTGAAGAATTCCCCTCTCTATATTTTTTCTTCTGATGAATCATTTATTGCCGTGTATAGGAAATACGTGGCAATAAGAAAAAAAAAAAAAGACAAAAAAGCAGAGACCTGTTCCCCCTAATTGGAGACTCTCTCAGACTCTTTCAGACTCTTTCAGACTTAGCACTACAACTTCTCTTGTTCTGCTTAAGTATGTTACTATAAAATAAAAATTCTTTAATAAAATATTTACACAAATAAATAAAGTTGCCAAGTATTTCCTGACAGCATTCACCTGGCATGCTAGAGGGTTGTGACGGGGACACCTCTGCCACGTTACCTGAGTCTTCCTACAGCACACTCAGTGCCTCTGGTGCTACATCTGGACTCTGCCCCAGCACTGCATGGTGCCAGGAGAGAAAATGAATCAGAAATATACATATTCTTACCAATCATACTAACTGACACTCCTCAGCCACAGTTTTCTTCTATTCCTGTTTTGTTTTCTCTCATCTTACCCTAATTAGGCTTCCTGCTAAACCCTACAAAGCAAGTGGCAATGCTTTTGCAGACTTTGATGAACTCAGAAAACGAGCAGTTTTAACTGTAGGAGCATTAATTAACTCATTACTGAAGCGAGCCCGGGCACTGGCACAGCGGCGGGAAGCTGTGTGACGCTCCTGGCACTTCGGGGAGCCGCACTCGCTGCCGCCTTTCCCCAGGGCCCACACAGGGCCTGGCGGGCGTGAGTGGCCAAGCCGGGCGCTCCAACCGGGATGTCATGAGGTGACGCTGGGAGCTCGGGGCCCTGAGCCTCCCGTGGGCCCTGCTATGTCCTCTCCGGGGGAAAGCTGTGGGAAGGAAAAGGGCCCAGGAAGGTTCTTGTTTGCTACCTAGCCACAAAATAAATGGCTCAGTCACATGTGCCTTCCAGAATGTTCCAGGCTGCCTCCCTATACAGAGTGCAGAAACTATAAATCATGTTATATGAAAGAAAAACATTCTTCAACTCATTTTCTGCAAGCATTTTTATAAGACACTAGAAATTGTACTGTGCCTCAAAGACAGGTAAAGAAAATATAACAGGAAAAGCAGCTCTCATTTCTGTTGGGATTGGTAAAGCCGAAGTTAGGGAAAGAAATCAGAGAACTGCTCGAGACAACCAGATAAAGCGTATTACGGATTTGAGAGGGACCGCTTTACTTAAAGGCTTCTAACCCAGAACATCCTTTTCGGAGCATAAGTGAGCTTTTACAGAGGCTGGATTCCCTGTAAGATTGTGTAGCTCTGTCTGAATAGTACCTGGAAAAGGTAGAAAAAGGCCTTTTTTAGATGTGTGCAGCTCAAGAATAGGGTTGCACTAGCAGGCAACCATCTGAAAGCTGCTTTGTCAAAAACCCTGGGAGACTCAAGGCGATACAAACTAAACAAGCATGGAAGGGATTATGAAATAGGATTACAGGGCAGAAATATTTTATGCATAGAGAGGAACAAATCTGAAATGCAAGCGGGGCAAAAGTCATATCAACACCGCAGCAGCAGCGCCTTTTGTCAGTGCCAGAAGGAACATTTCCATGGCCTGAAACACCCTGTTAAAATACTGCCTCCAAGGAGCTCAAAATCAAACCTTCCCCAAGACACCGAAACTGAATCGCATGTTATTTTTATCAGGGCTGGAAACAAGACTGCGCTGTGCTTAAGCTCACACATAGGCAAAAGCTGGCAGCACCTGAACCTGTCCAAGTGCCCCAGCCTTCTCTAACCCCTCTACGGTGCAAGTGGCAACCACTGAAATTCAGGAGCGCTCTGCCACTGACACCAAGATGAATCTGGCCTTTAGCATTTGATCAAGACTCTGGCTCTCCTGGCATTATAAACACTCACTGCTGCCTGCTGAAATTCTTTTATTTGTCTGATTTATTTTCAGACATTTGGCTGACAATATAATGGCAAGGAAGCAAATACAGCTGCCCTTTTTATTTGTAACGGAAAAGCTGTTTGCTCATCATGCTGTCTAAATTGAAGGCTGTCGCAATCATTATGAAACTATTGTGTTCTTTGACTCGCCCGAAACAGAGAAGTTCATCACGTAACCTTTAGGACAGTTGGCCAATGTGATTAAAAATGGCCATGCTCATATGGTGGTCGCAGGAGAGTGAGGAGAGAAACCCCGGTGGCAGGTTGATAGCTTGCAGAGTGGCGGTAAGTTCTCTGCAAATAAGCGACAAATGAACCCACTGATTAAAGAATGTGGTGAGCAGAAGAATTTAATCTTGCCCTTACTTAACAAATTGATGATCTTTCCAAAGACATGCTAGCAGAAAGGCAGGAAGGCCAGAAGCAGGAAGACTTAAATCTTCCAAGATACATCATAAAAAAACATCAAAAGTTACAGCTATATTTTTACCAGTGGCTCGGAGGATTTGAGAAGATCCTGGGCAGATTTAAGAGTTTTTTTATTTTGGCTTGCTATGAGAGCCTCAAAATATCAGTATTTGGAGGGAGACTTTAAAAATGGAGGAGAAGACATGAGGGAAATGTAGCACAGGATTAGGTGTGATATAGTTCAATACAGTCTCTGGGGATAAAAGAGATAAAGGTACCTTTAGCACTGAGGAGTCCTGAGGAAAGAATTTCAGAATACAACTTACTCTGCATTATTGTCCCAAGAGCTGCAAAATGTAGATCACTTGCAGACATAGTGTGGAACACCAGTACTCTCCAATCATAGCTCCACAAGATGCAAACGATGAATCCTCCCTTTATGAAACAGCAACCACAGCAACGAACCTTCACAACAAAACCTGCAGTGTTTAATAATGCAAAGCTCTTACAGAATAAAGATGCAGCCAAGAAAAATACAGCTAATAAAGATTGGCCCAATGTAAATGGCACATTATATAGAAAACTTTCTCAGGGGAAGGCATGTTGAAAACAACTGCCAAATTTCTCATCTTGATTCAAATAAAATGTCTCAAAAAACAAGCTTTTACAAGAGACGTTTTCACATAGTGATGTCCTTTTTCTATCAGAAAGGCTTCTGTATTTCACAGAATCACAGAACCGTTAAGGTTGGAAAGGGCCTCTAGAGATCATCTAGTCCAACCCTCCTACTCCAGCAGGGACACCCAGAGCACAGGGCACAGAGTGGAATCCAGGCAGCTTTTGAAGATCTACAGAGAAGGAGACTCCACAACCTCCCTGGGCAGCCTGTTCCAGGGCTCTGGCACCCTCACAGTAAAGAAGTCCTTCCTCAGATGGAGATTAAACTTCCTATGTTTCAACTTGAACCCATTACCCCTCATCCTGTCACCGGCCACGGAGAAGAGCCTGGCCTCATCCTCCCTACAATCACCCCTCACGTACTTGAATATGTTGATAAATCTCCTCTCAGCCTTCTCTTCTCCAGGCTACAGAGGCCCAGCTCACTTAGTCTGTCCTCATCAGATAGATGACCCAATCCCTTAGTCATCTTTGTCACTGTACACTGGACCCTCTCTAGAAGCTCCACATCCCTCTTGTGTTGGGGAGCCCAGAACTGCCCCCAGTACTCCAGGTGGGACCTCACCAGAGCTGAGCAGAGGGGCAGGATCCCCTCCCTCGGCCTGCTGGCAATGCTTCTCCGGATATACGCCAGGATCCCATGGGCCTTCTTGGCCATGAGAGCACACTGCTGCCTCATGGTTAACCTGTTGTCAACCAGGACTCCCAAATTCCTCTCCACAGAGCTGCTTTCCATCAAGTCAACCCCTAATCTGTCCTGGTGTCTGGGGTTATTCTTCCCCAGGTGCAGGACCTTGCGCTTGTCCTTGTTGAACCTCATGAGGTTCCTCTCTGCCTAACTCCCCATCTTGTCTAGGTTTCTCTGAATGGTAAAAATCAGGCAACATTATTCAGCTGTTGCTCCTGGACAAAGATCAGATTTGTTTTCCTTTGAGTGCTAGGCAGCTGCACTTCATCATCAAGAAAATACTGCTTTAAGGTTGTTTTTCTTTTTTTTTAAGCAAGGATGTCTCTTTTTTATTTGAAGTAGTATGGCCCCTTGCAGAATGATATATACCTTCTGTGCTGCCAGAGTTATGGGGACTGCTACGTTTCTGGATGCTACAGCAATGTCTTTCAGTCACAGAAGCCACCTTCTATGATCTATTATGTTTAAAGATGCTCAGAGCTCATGCATGATGAAAATACCTGTTCAGACGTCAGCTAAAACAAACAATACCCAAAGGAACTCTGGAAAGCAGCTGGATCTTGCCCAAGACATCATTTTTTGTTAAATGAATTTCTTTTTCTGGATATTATTCTGTCTAAAGAAAAGCCTGGATAGTTTTTGCAGTCTAGGTTCCTGAAGAGTTATGTCTTCAAATCTTTTGAAACTCTTTTGAGTTTTTCTCCTGAGTGTAAAGAAAGGAAACAGAGCTGATAACAGAAAGCCACATGTTCTGCTCATACTAGGAATAGCTGATAGTTATTAGTTGCTGTTACGACTGTCATTAGTTTAAAGAGGAACTTTGGGAGCCAGGGCTTCGTTGAGCACCAGAGAAGTGTCACCTTTGTTTCCATCCTAAATTGGTGTTTTGAAAAGTATATAAACCAGCTTGACAGCAGCTGGATAGTTTCCAGTTTGGAATTTGAGTTTTCTTATCATAGCTGGCTTCCTTTTGTTCATTTGTTCTCCTCTCCAGGAGGATGTGCAAACACTGGGAAAGAACACTGAAGTCCTTACATATGTATAACAACCCTTCCTTGTCCTCCAGGCATCTAAATAGTCGTAATAAAAGTCTGCAACATGTATTAAAGATTAGATACCATTATATTTCACGAGAAAAGTACATAGTCTGAAAGTGTTGGCCTGAAGCCATGAAGCAATATCACTACTGGGCCTCCACTGGCTTCCAGATATCTCACTAGAAATGACATTTGTGCTTCCCA
Organism: Crypturellus soui; assembly: GCA_032275445.1. Classification (NCBI taxonomy): domain Eukaryota; kingdom Metazoa; phylum Chordata; class Aves; order Tinamiformes; family Tinamidae; genus Crypturellus; species Crypturellus soui. Next base: position 2,506,380 of record JAUBNY010000589.1, read on the forward strand.
AGCAACCATAAAATACTTGAAAGAAAGGGATTGGTTTCACACAAAAAACAATTCAGTGCATTTACAAGTGGGCTCACAGGGCGGCGAGCTCCTCCTGCACACAGAGGAGCACTGTGGTGACAATGACCCTCACAGTCATGGTGAGGGACGAACTGTGACACAACTGGATGTTACTCCTAGCGTTGACAGCCAATGTACCTTTCCACCACTGCAGCTGCTCTCCATTCATCAGGAAGACATGATCTCATTTAAATTATTTTGAGCTACTTGCAGAACAAATGTCTTGTAAGGTTTCATAGGAGCTAATTCAATTTTTATATTAAGGATCTATGTAAATTACATAATGCTATTTCAAGAGACAGCATTCTGCTAATATTGTAGTGTTTGTGCTCATTGAGACCAAACTTATTTGAAGGAAAATACCAGTTTTCATTTGATTTTCTGAACGCTGGCCTTTGAAATTGGATCTCTATATTTGTGCTAGATAAGTGGCTGTGATTTCCTTCCCTTTGCTGTTGCATAACAGAGAGCAGACATCTGTCTCTTCTAATGGTCACTTTAGAGAACTTCTGATGGTCACTTCTAAAGAAGTGATGCCATAGAGAATCTAAGGGTATAGGAAAGAAATTTCTGGCGAAGTTTGGCAATGTGGAGCTTGCTGTGAGAATCAAGTTATCACACATTAAGTGAGGAGTAGACTTAATTTCCTGGCACAGTCATATGGTACAGTCACTGCGGTTTTCAGCCCTGCCACACAACTCCAGTGACCACAGCTACAGATAAATTGCAGTTTGCTTGTCCACCTTCACAAGATATAGCCATGGCAGGAGACGTGAACCTCTTCTGCTCTGTGTGGCAATGCTGCTCAGTATACAGCAGTCCCCACATGCCTCTTCAGAGTAACGCAGCATCATCCTACAGAAGCTGAAAGGCACCAGGGCAATGGCAGATAAGCAACTTGAGCAGCAGCTGGGGCAGAACTGAATCTGTTTTCTACTCCAGACTCTGCATTTTAGTGAGAGCTGTTCTGAGGCAGAATATGTTCGAGGTGAAAGGCAGTTTAGGATAGTGTCGAAGCAGAGGTTGATCCCCGGCGTGTGGAGAAGGGCTCCTTCCTGTGCCTGGATAGGAACGGGCGTCTTGCACAGCTCCAGAGGTCCTGCCTTGTCCGCAGGGGGATTTCCACTGGGCAGGGAGCAGCGCTGATGAGTTGTCATGGCAACAAGGTGACTCAGGTATCGCAATAAAAAGATGAACTCTTACCGGAGCTCCAAAAGATGAACTCTTACCAGAGCTCCATTCGGCAACCACTGCTCCTCCGGGCTCCTGCTCCAGTGACACCTTGGGGAGGACTGATGGACAAAGGAGAAGCTGGCGCCTCTGTAAAAGACACATCTGCTCCAGGGCTCCCAGGTTGTGCCCATCAACTTCGGATTCCTGCATGCAGATGGAGGAAAAGTAATAATTCATACCAAATGAGTTCATTTTCCTGTTCCTTTGCATGAATTTCTTACTCTTGAAACCTCTGTTAAAATAGAGAAAGAAAGAGTATGCCCTTTCTGTCAGTGGGCTGAACTTGGAGCGCCTTGTCCCCTCTGTGAAGCAGCACTAATGAACCCTGAGCTCCTGGCAGGGATTTAATGCCTGCTGACGGAGTGCAGAAATGGGAGCACACTGCCACTCTGCCACAGGTGAGGGTCAGGAATTAGGGAAATACACAAGATTACACGCATTTTCACCTCAGACTGTCAGATACAGCAGTGGGATTCAGAAGTTTTTTAGGGAAAGATTTCGGAATGAACATCCATCATTTACCAATAAAAAAGAGGCAGAACTTCAGGAAATGTTTTCCCGTGAAGAAAGAAAATGCAGCCTGGGACCAGAGCCTTCCCTTTTACACCAGCATCAGGTACTTTGGGGGAAAACACATAGACATAGTGGGTTTTGAGTCCATTTTTCCTTTTCCTGACTTTCTTCCCAACCGAAAGTTACTCATGGTTCTACTAGAGCATCTGTGTCTGTTCAGCCTACAAGTGAAGATCTCTACCATATGCATGCATTTTCTTGCCCCATTACTGATCCTTCACGAGTGAGAGAACCAGTATATCCTGATCTAGCAGATCTTTCTAGCAGATCTTTAAATAACAAAGTGGAGCTTTCCCTTTAAACCTCTTTCCCAAAGGCTTTCTTCCATGGAGCCAGTGCCTCTCAAATACCACATAAGGACTGAGATGGATCACTTCACTTCATCCAAGAATAAACCTCGACTTCGTCACTGTCTTATTCATATTTGATAGCATGACTTGCAAGCAGGCTTGTATTTGCATATTGGATTAATTAGATGCTGTCTTCCTGGTATTGCCTGAAAAACTTTATGATGTGTCAAATTAAAATCTACACAGATTTTTTTTCACGCTCTGGATTTTTGCAATGCATATTTAATTTTCATTTTTCTGGAAATTAATTAACACTGAGTACAGAACAGGCAGGTGATGAAGAATGAGTTGCCAGGTTAAAAGGAAGGATGGCAAGCAATGCAAAACACGCATTCCTAATGCAAGAATTATGATTCTGGTGTTACAAGCCGCATGCCTTGTGGCTGGATGTCAGTATATAAGTGAAACAGCAGCGTTCAGGGCACCTGAAGTGGCAGCACCACAAAGCAGAACCCTCTCCATCATCATGCTGACACCGTGTTGCTGTGCTAAGAGGAATGAAGCCAGAGATAAAGCGTGTGAGCAAGTTTTACACCGTAGCAGATAAGATTGGTATTTACCATCTTAGCTGGGAGGGAGAAACCTTGGACTGCATCCCCAGTGCCACAGGCTGGCGCTGCAGAGGGAGATGCACAAATGCGCGACGCTGTCCCATGGTCAGCAACCGCCCTGCTCTTTGAGGAGCTGCCCCATTGCTGAGTTGTGCTCACAGAAGTTGTGTGTGCTTCCTCTCTCTGTAGGGTTATCATGTTTCTGAACCATTTGAGCTGTCATTGTGAAGGAAATATGGACATTAGCAAAACACCTTTTGGACTGTTATACCAAAAAAAAAAGAAAAAAAGAAAAAGAGAGACAGAGAAAAAAAAATAAAAAAGACAAACACACCCCATGAGTTCATGGGGAGGCACCCATTTCAACACTTGAAGATAAAATGCAAGATGCACCCACAGACTCTGGCAGCATGACTTAATCTTTCTCCTGCCAGTGCTGTTCCTGTTTATAATTAGTACTAAATGCATAAAAAGAATAAAATGAGCTCTTCATTGGTGACATCTCAGCTGTGTTTTCTGATGTCCTGTCATGTACACTGCCAGGAGAACTGCCTCTCACTTCATATCAAATTTTAATTGCAATCAGTACTGCAACTAAAGCCTTGAGAATAAATACGCCATGAAAAAGGACCCTCTGTAAGGATTTTTCAGCCTTAAAAACTTCTCCTCCACTTTTGGTCAGAATTTATTCAGTTTGTTTACCTTCAAGGCAACCTGTAAGTTTGCTGACTTCTTTGAACAATTCCTTAAAATAGCTGAGGTATACAGTGCCATATTTTGCAGTTGTATTGTTTGCGTTTTCTAAGGCACCACACAATTACAGAAATGTACACAAATGTGAGACTTTTGTAAAAAGATTTTCCTTTTAAATACACATGGGTCATATCACAGTCCGGAGGCTTATACCTCACCCTCACCCTGATCACTTCTTTGGCCTTCTCATTTGTAATACTGAGCCCCCGCTGCCACACTGCTGTGCTTTATCTAATAATATTGAATGGAAGCCTGGGAAAAAAAAATGCGATGCCTTTGATGGTAGAGTCAACAGCACAATTTGTTATTTCCAGGCTATAAGGACTACAAATCAGTAGGACAAACAGATTCCAAATGTGCCTCTCTCTACACAACCCAAGATTAATATGGATACTGACTTTTCATCCTGCCTTTAGCTTCTGCAGCAATATTGTGCTGTCAGTACAATCCTGCTATATCATGCCTTAGGCCCAAACTGATGGCAGCTCTCTGATTTCCAGTCACAGTATCCATGAGCGTATCTGTTTGAGTACTAAGATCTAATAACTGTACACAGAAACATGGAAACTCATTTGCAGATCACCATCTATTTGGAAATACATGAAGATTAAAAAGAAAAAAACATTCAGAATCTATAATTTTCCCTACAGTGTGAAAAAGGCAAATCTCAGAGTTACACTAAGGGAAATTGCAAAATTCAAAGATTCTTCTCATTCAGTTTTCATTGCCTTTTGTCATAAAATCGATAGAAATAGAGATAAGTAATGTGCCTGAGTGACAGGTGAAAAGGAATTTAAAGGGGAAAGATAATTAAAACTTTCTCACTTTCAAATGCAGAAAGGATTGGTTTCCTAGGCAAAGAAAGACTGACATATTTTAGGGAGTGCCTAAACCCAGTTGCTGCAGTACTACATGTATGCAAGTAAACAGTGTTGGGCACATGGACAGAAAACTGGGAGCCCCAATTTGCACTGCTGGCTTCCTTCTGCAAGGATGCCTCATCATCACGGTCCCGGCAGGTGGCACTGCAACCTAGGGAAATTCTGGTTTTCCTTTGGTTGGGAAGCGCCTCACTTAGACTTCAATTTATACTAAGATTATAAATGACTGAAATTTGAGATTACTTTATTTCTTGAGTTGTTATGCCTCTCTGCCTATTTGCGTGGCAATAATATCCAATGGCACTGCATGAAGATAATTGGATTTTTCTTGATGCAGCACCCTTCTTGCAGAGCTCCACTGAAGACAGCAAAGCTATCCGTATGCGGAGAAAAAGGGGGGGGGGAAGGGGGGGAGGGGCGAAAAGCAAGATTTGAGGCAAAATCATGGCCTTATTTCTCTTCATAACGTGTTTAACTTGCAGGGAGGCAAGAGCAAAACACAGGCTGGCAGAACAGCACACAGGATGAGGTAAGTTGTCAGAGGAAATGAGTCAGTGCCCAAAGGGAGGAGAAGGGGTTCCTGAGAGCAGGCAGCAAAAATCAACCACTGCCTTCTGCCTCTGCGTACTTTTCGGGGCAGAGGAGTGACATGTTATGACAGTATCACATAAAAAAAAAGAAAAAAAAAGAAAAAAAAATCAAATTAATGCAGCTAAAGCATAACATCTCTCTCTCTGTCTTGATTTCTAGTGTTTTTCAGTCTGCAGTGATTGACAACTGCATACTTAATGGATTATCTTTAAGCGAGCCAGGAAAAGCCAGTTTGTGTATGCTAAATGACAACTTAGGTGTATGTACCTTAAAAGAGCTTGTGCTGCTGGTGAGAAAAAAATTGGAGTACCAATCCAAAAAAAAAAGTAGAAAAGCACTGGTATGAGTGCTTTTTTCAACAGCTGCAACTGTGAAAGCACAAGAAGATAAAGTTCTTTGTTGCCATCAGAAATTCAGCATGAACACAACAGTGCTTATGAGCAATCTGCAAGGTCGATGGCAGATCCCCGTGACAGGGGATGTTTCAGGCACAAATCTCCACACTGAGGCTGCTCCTCTGCGTAGCGCGTGAGTAATGCTTTGTGCAGCCCTTAAAAAAATCTCATAAAAATCTGGTCTGCGATCACTGTGCTCCATAAACAAGCCTCAGCGCCGCAACGAAGCAGCAGAGGGGAGCGTCAGGGCTGCAGTCAGGGGAGGAAATGTAACCGGCAGCTCCAGGAGCTCTCCCGGGAGACCCTCGGAGCGGCACAGGCAGGGGCTTTTCCCCAGCCGGGGTGGCCTGGCTCCGTGTGCCAGCCCCACTCGCTGGCCAGCCCTGCAAATTCGCTGGCTCCTGGTGCGCTTTGGGAATCCCTTCCCGAGTCCCCACCGCGCAGGCCAGATTTAGTCTCCTCCTCTGGGAGATGTTTACCCGAGGAGGGCGGCTTTTCTCCTTTGGAGATGCAGGGCATGTTCAGCCGTTTGGCCTGGAGCCCGCAGCTTTGGCAGCAGCGGCAGAGGCGGAGGAAATGCTCTTGCATCGGAAGCGTCGGCCTGGCGCGCTTAACCATTCCCTTGCCGCGGACATCGGCACGCGAGCAGCCTGCCGGCCGCATCCCTCTTGTGGGTTTTGGCCTAGATGGCACATTGAAATCTCCAATCTTCCCACCTCAGCACATAACGCTGGCACAGTTTATTGAAGTTTGATTAAAAGGCAAATGGATGGTGCTTGCGGTGAGCGCTCCCTCTGTGCGTGCCGGGCTCGCTGACGTTTGTCCCCAGAGCGAGGAGCAGCACCTGAGCCCACACCGTGTTTACTCTCCTAAGTGCAGAGATCCTGCCTCATTTGTTCGGGGTGTCCTGGCAGGAGTGTCCGTGCGCTCCCTCTAGGCCATTCCTTTTGTCACGTTTATTCACGAGGCCACTGCTCCACCTCCGGACGAGGCTGCCGTTGGCCCTGCCACGCAGAGCTGAGCAGAGCAGAGCAGATTTCCCAGCCCGCCCAGCCGCAGTGATTCAGAGCAGAGCTATGAGGTGACTAACAGGCCTCCAGCCTTGCCATCCGCAAGGGCGTTGGGAGCCGTTTGCTTCCTAACCTGAGGCACAGCCAGGCCTGGCTCCTCTGCTGGGCAGTTTCTGCCCTGTTTATCCAAGTTCAAACCTTTTTTACTGTAAAATCAGCACGCTTGCTGAGTACCACAGGTTTCTGCTGGGCAAGGCCTGAGCACGGCCTCCGCAGAGGGCCTGCTCCACAGCCCGCACATTGTGCAGGGAGGCCTGGCCCCAGCGCGGGCACCAGAGGGTCCCCGTCATCTCAAGCAACACCTCGGCGACGCACGCAGCAAAGCCACTCGGACGAGCAGAGCGCTCTGCTTAGCTGCCCGGCTGTTGCCGGAAACAACAGGAATTTCGCAACCTTTCGGGGCTGCAGCTAGGACGTGCCCGCACGGATGAATGCGAGACGCCGGTTCCTGCACGTCTCCCGCCGCGGTGCCCGCAGGGACAGTCTCGCGCTCGCCCCGGAGCTCGCGTCCCACGCGCCTCGTGGCCAGGGCTGCGTCCCGCTTTCAGGATCGGCAGCCACGGCCGGGAGGGGAAGGGCAGCGCCACCCGCTGCAGCCCAGCGTCAGGCTCAGCGCGACCGACGGGCCTCTGGCATGTCACACAGCTCCTCTGGGGAGAAAGGACGTGTCTGAGGTTTGGGGTACGTGCAGGATTCGGTCACTTCTACAAAAATAACGTTTGTCACGTCAGATGGAACTACCCTGTGCTTGATTGCCTGGGGGGTCCTCTGCAGACCAAGCTGTCTGGACGGCAGCGCCGGTGTCCTGTCCCGAACACGCGTGGGACACCTCTCCCTGCCACACAGGGATGTGTCTCCATAATTTCAAATGCTCATTTGCACCATTTTGTTTTAGTGTAATACACCAATACTCACGATCTTTATAAATAAAATATATATTAGGTTTAGCAGTACCAAGCCAGCATTAGATAGGATTTCCTATCACATAAAAGACACAATAATTGTATTATTTAAATATTAATGGTCATGGATTTTTCCTCTGTTTACCTTGAAAATTAGTTCAATTTTTTAATTATTAAAAGTGTAGGTAGCCTTCAACTTAGCATGCAGCTGCAAAATGTTTTTCACATTATCCATTTTTCCCTTCAGAACAGTCCCAGTTTCTTGATCTTCTCCATTTTAGAAAAGAAGAAAGAAGTTCATGCAAAACAGTGTTACAATTTTCTGTAAAACATTTCTTTGCCAGTTTGCATGGGCTGCCTATTCACTGTTTTCATTCTAAGCTAAACATACTGAAAAGCTAGGACAAGCTGGGGACATGTGAGCTTCGGCTCTGTGCAGAGCGGACATTCCCCAGGAACGAAGAGCTTGAAGTGCCCAACTGGGAAAACATCAGCACAGGGAAGTAATGATGAAGTGGCAGATGGCTATAGCGGATCCAGGAATATTACACTGTCAGCAGAACTAATATTTGGCGACATGGCTATTAGTAAAGCTTTTAACATGTTAGTTTAATTTCCAGATGAGGCACTGGTTAACCAAGCACATGAGATGCACCAGATAGCAACACAGCTGCTAGATACAAGGCAATACCCGCTAACTCCAATCACACCAATCCTGTAGGGTTTGGCAATGTAATACTTTCTTCAAGGACCAGCATTGTCTGCTTTATCCCTGTCTCCAAGAGAAGTTCCTGTGACCACAAATATCTTTGATAAAGTCATTTTTCTAACCCAAGAATGCAAATAATAAATTATTATAACCCTGTGTGTATTTAAGATGTGCATGTGTATGCGTAAGCACGTGCATGAATGTAAGTACATTTTGCACATGTGATTATCCATTATGAATGAAAATCATGCTTAGATTTCCATGGCCTGCATAGCATACAGAAGGGGACAAATTATGTGACCACTTACTTTTTGTGTCAGTATAACCATAAGTCAAGCCTTATAATCAAAATAAAATGGATGTGATTGAAGTGCTTGTACATAACAAAACATAAATAAAATTCAGGGTTAATTCCTTTCTCTGCTATAAGCATCCTGTGTGGTCTAAGGCCTTCTGTGCCTTCGTTTACCAGGAGCAGCCTTTCCCTTCCCTCAGAAAAGTGCTGGTAAATTGAAAGTCTGAAGGATGCTGATTCTCCTCTCGCAGGTGCTGGGTTGCTGTTGGAAAAGAAGGTGTTGATCTTCAAGAGTTATAGAAGTCCAGACAATTTTATTTTTTCTATCAGGAACTGGTTTACTAGAGCTTTTTTAGGTCCTGCCACAAGCATTGAGTGAAATGCTGTGGAAATATGTTCGCAATTGCTGACGTCTAATTTTATAGTCAGGCATTGAAAATACTTTAGGGGAGCTCAGTGAACACAGCTTCAAAGGAGATGTGTTAAAATGCTAACAGAAAGCAGAAAAATTACTAAACGAGGCTGGCAAAAGAGCATTTTGTGTTTTTTAACCAGTGGTAACACCCAGTGCATACAGAGGTGCTCTCCCAGCAGCACGATCCAACAGGGCCCACGAAGATGGCTCCAAAAGGAGGGTCTTGGGGACTCAATGGAGTCATGGCCCCTTTGTGCAGCTTGTGTCACTGTCACCACTGTCCAGCTAAAGGCTCATGCTATGGCTGCTCAGTAGCTATGTGGAAATGGGCGTATGGGCTGCTCTTTCCTGATCACAGCCTAGCCCTAGAGGCTTTCCAAAGTTTCTACCAAATTTCTATCTTAATTTTAATGTTTTCTTGTGTAAAATCAGTGTGAATTAATCATGCTTTAAATGATTATTTTTTAATCTTTAGTCATTAATTTTTTATTTTAGCTGGAAATAAGGGAAATATTCATTAGTGATATGGGGCACCATAAGTAAGTATATAGTTGAGATATATATACATACAAATATAAAATGTTTCAGTGTTTGTCTCATTTCTGCTTTTGGATTAGTTATAAACAATAATTTCATCTGTTTTGAGCTTCTTGGGCCTTAACTGCCTGGGTATCTATGGTGAGAAAAAGTGTGAGTGAGAGTGAGGAGTGAGAAAAAGAAAACACAAAGCAAAATAAATAGAAAAAAAAGGACAAAATATATCACGATGTGGTGTCACATAAAACCTCGTCTTCACTACCCTGGTATGGCCCATCAGAAGTAACACTCACATAAATGAGATACTGCCTCTTTGCAAACCAATGCAAACATTTTTATCTTGCCCCATGGAACATATTTTAGCAAGTTACAGACTTTTTTCCCGACCTTTCCCTTGCAAAGTCATTTAACTATTATTAACTATTAATGCCAAGAATCCCCAGATTAATTCCATATGAAAGTAAATATTATTTATTATAAAGCTGGAAAAACTCTTGTCTTGGTGAAACAGAATGTCAATGCATTCCTCCAAAAGCTGAAAGTATTGAACCCTGAATTCTTGGAACATTGTCCACTCTGAAGATTAGAGATTACTGCCATATGGTGCTAAAAGGAGAACTACTATCAAGAAAATCCTTGTTTCTACAGCAAATGGAGATGAAGAGAGAAAAAGACCAGGAAGTACTGTGAAACCAATCTCTCACAAGAATTTTGTGCTTTGCATGAACTGACACATAAACATATGTACTTTGCTAAATTCAGCGTGTGGAAAATGTAAACTGTGCTTAAAAGGTATGCACTTAAATTGTGATTTTCTTTTAATTTGAGATTTTCTAGTGTACAAGAATTCAAAACATTTGTAAACACACAGTGTTTGCTCTGACTCACCACACACAGACTTCCCAAGGGTTTTTCTTATCTATGAAAATGATGCTAGCATTTGCCTCAGATTTGCAATGTGCAGGCTTAGATTAATTTCTAGCTAGAAATTCAGACATGTTTTGCATTCAGCAGAGTTCTCTCAGGTCTATAAAGATTTGAAATTTCCAGTACATACATTTTGCTTTAACTGCATAGTTCACTTAAAACTCAAGAGAATATACTTCACCTGAAAACAAACAAACATTTTTTTAAAACATAAACTGCAGAGAAAAATGAGCTGCAGGTTAGCCACTCCTACATAATGCTTATAATGTTTGACATCCATCAGGGTAACGCCTAGCTTGTCATGCTATACTTTCCCTTTGGACAAAGTCATGACTCCAGTCATGACTGGAGTTGTAACTTTGTGCTCTATGCATCCATACCCAATCTACGGAAATACCTGTAATTTGCTGAAAGCCATATTTACATTGAAACAAATGGATGTCATAAAGCATGCTTTCCTAAACTGTTTCCAAAACAATTGCTGGAGCAATTTTGGGGGTGCTGTGATCTCATTCATCTTGTCTGGAATCTTGTCAGACTCCCCAGACTGACAACACAGGTTGGTTTCCCCAGGAGAAACAGGCCGTGAATAAAAGAAAGGACCAAAGATGTGGGAGTAGAACAAAGTCCTATATGATCTGTATGTTGAAAGTTACAGCATGTGATTTCTTCATCGATGCTCACATGAAACACACACTGCTGAAGCTTTAGGATTTTATGTGAAAATGCTCTACTTCAGTGTAATGTCCTTAAAAACTTATCATCTGATTTCAACCCCATTGATTATGACATTTTAAAGTATTTTTTTTAATAACTGTAGAATAAACTATAAGTTGCTCTTGGTTAGTGTCAAACTTAGGAATGCCGGTCTGCAGAAAGGAAATTTTCACTCATCAGTGGGGTGGTATGGTGAGGAATCTTCCAACCGCACTGAGGAAGGCTAGATCAACGGAAAGGACATACAGTTAACAGAAGTGAACGTTTATAACATGTTCAAATGCATGTGTATAGACACATACGAAGAGAAGCCATTCTTTTTCAATAGTGAATATTTGGGGCATTGCTTAATGGTGCAAAGCTGTTATCAAACCATTTGCTTTATCCACATATAGGATTTCTATAGCCAAAACCACCATTTTGCATTTACCAAACACTGCATGAGCAGAAGCAAAGGAAGAATACATTAAATGAACTTGTCCACCTCAGCTACAGCTGGTGTGTTAAAACAGGGTGGGACCACATGCATCAAGCAAAAAAGTAAATTCCTTTTATTAAAGGCAGTAAGAGCCGAAACCAAAGAAATTCTTCTGCAATCATTTACAAGTTGGATACTTCAAAAGGAGAGTTTCAGGAAGCTGCACTTCCTAGGAACACAGGGATATAAAAAAGAAACTTTGGCATGAGTGCAACACCAGCATGAAGCAATGCCACTCTCTCAAATGAGGTGACTTCTAAGTTGTGGCTGTGACTGTGGAGTACTCTATTTTCCTACTTTCTAAACACAGAAATGTAGATTTTGAAGTGCTGCTAAGCAGATCTTATATCTTTGCTGCTCTTAAGTCAGAGACTCAGGTGAACAGACAATATTCCTTGCAAACTGTAAAATTTCATGGGCAAAACCACTCAATTATCTGGCTGTTTATGGAGCCATTTTGCTGGTATTCTCCAAAGTGCAGGACTCGCCACTCATAAGAAAGCGAAAATTTGTTTTCAGTAGAAAGAGAACAGAAAGAAAAATTGTGAGAGGTGTTTTTGTTTTAGGTAAATCAAAAGAAAAGAAGAGATGAAACAAAACTTATTTAACTGGTCCTTATACTCCTCTTCATATTTTTTAAAGGTACCACAGGTAGAAATCTAAATATAGAAGAGATTTTGTATTCTATTTTGTAAATTTGGTGACTTATAAACTTGTGCACTTTTATGCAAGTTGTAATAATTAATATATATTTGGCAAAATTTTCTCCTAACTCTGCCGGAATTTGGGGTGTCTTTATTCAGAGATATTTGACATTCAGAGCCTGAAATAGTTGTCTGCAATTCTGAATATAAATTTTAGACTCCCAATACCTTGAATTAAAAGCATATGCACCTAACAGTTTATTAAAGGCGTCAAAATTATTTGGGAATGCTTATTTACTTTATGCATTATTGCAATAAATAGCTGCTGACATTGTCTTCTGTCATAGCCCCAGCTGACATACAGTAGACAAACCCTAGGCCGGGGCTATCAATCATCACTTTGCATGTGTCTGCGTTTCTGACCAGTTTGGTGCAGTACTGCACACAGACAGCAGGGCGTTTGTTCACTTGTGTGTGACACATAAGATGCTGTGAAAAAAGCAAACAGAAAATGCAACAGCAAACCAGTGTGACTTTGAAACCACACACCTGCAGACTCCTGAAAACTGTAGGAAAAGTGCATTTTTTTTCCCAAATGAGCAAACTGGTGTTTAGGCCTGCAGTAGTTCAAGAGCTGAGTCATGTACTAGTCAGCTGTGATCACTTCTGCTGGAGCAGGAAGTACCTGATTTTAACCCCTTGGTAAATGTGTGGTGTCTACATCATCCACGTGCAAAATGAACATAAACTAGTTATGTATAGAATTATGTGGAAATTGCCAATAAACATTTTTTTAAATGTACCAGGGATCTAGACGAGCCTTCTAATAGCAACGACTGTGCAACCACCTTCACCCCAAAGCAAGAATTCCTCTTCAAACTGCTCACTGCTGCTCACTATCCACAGCCCTGCACGCAGCATGGGTTACACGAGCGAGAGGAGCTTCTCTTTCCCAGGGCCTTACAGTACCCTAAGTGTCTAACAGCACCCACAGAAGAACACAGGCCAGCACAGCCGTGGCATTTCAGACAGACAGCATCGGAGGTGGATTGAGTCCTTTTGCAACAAGTGATCTATATTTCAGTGACAAGCTCCACAGTTGAAGGGGGTTTCTGTTTCAAGATGGTGTGTCACGCTGCATTTATATACCTGATTTGCTAATAGGAAAGCCTAAAGTTGACCATGTGCTTCTGGGTCAGCCAAACCCTCATAATGCAGACCCAGATGACCAAGTGTTTTATTTAGGACTGCCTCGTTACTATGTAGCTCTGAAATTTCAATTAGTGGCCGCTTCAGCAGTTGTCATCAAGCACATAGCAATAAAAGCAGTGAAGCAAGTGCCTCCCGAAGCCCTGTGTCAGCAGGGAGGATCCTCTGCCTGCAGCCGAGGAATGCAGCCCTATTAGACCCGTCAGAGCAACCCTGGATAAAACACGCAGAAGTCTGCTGAGTGAGTCACGTGTCAAACAGGTCCCTCGCGTTTGCTCCCCCGGAGCATCTGGCCTACACGCAGACCAGTCCTGCAGATCTGCTTTGCTTATTCATGGCCTGTAATATGGAGCTTAGTTACAGGGCTGTATACCTAAAATATTAGGCACTTGACTCTTAGGAGCGGAATGTAAAATTCATAGATGTCATGGGCTTCATCACTTCAAAGGTGAGCTAAAATACTTGCACAGGGCCACCTAAAAGGTATGTTAGGTAAGGCAAGTGATGTGTCCCAACCCTCCTTCCTCTTTGCGGCTTGAAGTCCCAAGGCTTCCTGGGACTCAGTTTGGCCCACTCAAGGTCTGTGTCAGTTTATAAGTAATTATTGCATTTGAACACCCTTTCTCTGAAGGGTCATTTCGTATTATTCTTTACTTTTTTCTTGCTGCAATGTCTTGGAGAAGGAAGATCTTGACTAGAAAATCTTAAATGTTGAGTTTTCCATCTCAGCTGTACATCCCTGTGAACAGGACACTGCCAGGCCAAATCAAGTCTTTCAGGCTCAGGATTACACTGTTTGCATTCACTGAGAATTTCCCAGCATTTGATTTGGGCCATTTAGTCAGCCTTAATCCTCCAGCAGCTCCGACTGACCATTAATTATCCCTGCTGTGTTGGGAAGAGCTGACCCTACATCTTGGGCAACTTATTTATGTATACGTTTAGAACTTATTTTTTTAAATAAATAAATAAAAATCAGAGACTGATGGGTTTGGAATTTAATAAACCAAGTTGCAGTAAATGCAAAAATACACGAGTTTTAACACTATAGATGAAACCACAGGATACGGGACTGACTTCAGAACTGAGACTATTAATTTGGAGGTAAAGTCTCCTTTGTGCTACATGCGATGCTATGGTTTAGCAATGGTTAAATGCTGAAGGTGCCGGAGTTAGGGAAACAGCTAGGCTCAGCCTCGGAGCTGCTGCTAGCAGCAGCATGCAGGCGCATCCCGGCTGTGCTGCCCGGCGGGAGCTGGGAAGGGCGCCAGGCATCGCTTGGCTGTCAGATGTCACAGGCACAGGGGGACTGACTTCTCAGGGGATTTTTTCCTTCAGCTTTCCACTTGCGACCTCCTCCAGGAAAGCGCCTACGATTTCCCCCAAACCTCGGTGAAGCGTGGGTCGGGGCGGCGGGTGAAGCCACGCTAGTCTGGGCCCAGCCGCGCAGCTTCAAGGTGCCTCCAAGCCCCTCGGAGCCGCGAGCACCAGGTTCCCCCCCGGCAGCGCTGGGGAGTTGCGGCCCAGCCCGGCCCGGCCCGGCGCGGCGCGGGGGGAGCGCCCGGCCCGCCC
>JAUBNY010000589.1:2529660-2545901 GCA_032275445.1 Crypturellus soui
GGCCGCGCCCGCCGCGGCACCGCCCCCGGGCCGGGCCGGGCCGGGCTGGGCTGGGCCGCGTCGAGCCGGGCCGGGCAGAGCAGAACAGGGCGGCCCGGGGAAGCGAGCGGCGAGCAGAGCAGAGCAGAGCAGAGCAGAGCGGCGGTCATGGCGTTCGCGCGGTGGTGGTACGCGATGGTAAATACCGCGGCGGCGGCGCACACCTTCCCTTCCGTCTGGCAGGAGCCCGCGTTTGCCCCGGACCGGGCGGTTTGCAGGGTGATCCCTGTTTCCAGAGGCGATCTCTGTAGGGCTGTTTCTGCTCGGGAAAAATCCGTAGTGAGCCCTCTGGATTTTTTGCTTTTTATTTATTTTCGTTTTTTTTTTTTTTCTGCATTTATTTATTTTTCTGAGGCACTCTGTTAACTTCAGGCAGTTGGCAGCGTTGCCTGGAACAGTATTGGCTTCTGGAGTGCGGTGCCGCTCCTTGATGTTGCTGGGTGGTTGGGCTGGCACCTTATGCCCCAGCCTGTTAGCCACGAGTGAACCTGCAATTGGCCTTGAAACACCCGCTCTCCTCTTCAGTCACGCGGCTCACGCAGTTTGTCTTTCTGTGGAATAGCTGAAAAGAGAAAAGTTTGTGTTCTGTTAAAAGTTTTAGCAGAAGCGTGCATTTTATACGATGATTTTTCACAGGAAATATTATGTTAAGGTATTTGCTAGGTGTGTGTGCTCAGGTAGATAAATCTTGAATTTCTAGCTGTCCTTTCAGGATGTCCTGAGTGACCTTGGCACATTATCAGCAATGGGTTTCGATGTCTGTCATTCACTGTGTTATATCAGTTGTGTGCCCCAGAGTTGCAAATGTGGGGCAAACATGGCCCAAAGTCGCAAGTGCGAATTGCTGCATTGAAAACCATGACAGGAATATTCACGATCTTGGTAGTGCTGTCTCGTTGAGTCTGGGGTGCGAGAAGGGGCTAAGCTTCAGTGTGTGTTTTCAGGTGAGGAAACCACCTGCACGTGTTCTGTTTGGAGATCTGTCCTTGTAGCCATTTGCTCCAGGATATATGACCTGGTAACCTCCCATAGCCTCAGCTATGGGTTAGTTACTTGGAGGGGTTAGTTCCTTGGTCCAGTGCTGGGTGCGCAACACACCGGGCAGCTGCTGACTGGAAGATGGGATCTGAAGAGTAATAAGCAAAGCAGTAAACAGGGAGAGAGAGAAGGGAAGAAGAAAAAGAATGCAGAAGAGATGAATTAGTTGTTCTACCTGTGCTTTGACCCGGGTGGCACATTTAAAGTGGGATGTGATTGCTCTTAAAGGCTCTAGATTTCACCAATGAGTTCCTCGTGCTTCTTGGAGAGATGTGCCCAGGACTTTCAGTCATCTCGCTGTTCTCGGGAAAGCATCACAGATCTCATGGGTCTTTTTCCTCTTTTCAGCTGAGAGCAAGGACTGGATTTCTATCTAGCCTCCTTCAGTATCCGTGGTGCTGTGTTACTTGACATGAGCTGATGATCTGGCAAGTAGGCCTGTTAATGCTGACGGGATGCCGACGTCCTGGAAAGACTTTCAGCCTTTCAAGCAAGACCTTTAGCAGGGGTCTGAGTTCTGCAAGCGCAGACTGAAAGTGCAGCTGGGAGTTCAGTTTGTAATGTTTTGCTCTCTCCTTCTCACTTAAGTTATGAATTTTCTCATTTACGAATACTTTTTTTGTATCAGAAATTGCAAGGATAGCTATAAAATGATAGTGTCACTCATTTTTGCACACTGTAGTTCTCTAGTGACCATAGGAAAGAGTCATTAGTTAAATCTACTAATGTAATCCAAACTTTATGCTGAATGGTTTTGTGACTGAGGTGAAGCTACTCCTGTCTGTTGGTCTGGTTGTGGATGTATTATTAGTGTGTGAATAGATTACTTTGGCTTTGTAATGAAAGATGAGCAGAAGAAAGGAAGAATGGTCAAAGGAAAAGCCACCTCTGCCAACCAATTGGGTTTGTAAAGAAGCAAGAGGTGCATGCTTCCCCAGAAAGTTACCTTATTCTCTTGCTAAATAGATTTATTGATTTATTTTACTAGAAGGTTCAAGGCTCGGAAACAGAGCAGCAAAGCGCAGTTAAAGAGCATTTTAAACTCTTCTCTTATATGGGCTGAGGCACTCAGGGAACCGGTGTGACCTCCTCAGAAGGTGCATGAGGAAGCTGTACTTTTGTACATTACCTTCTCCAGATGCCAAGCTTTTAAGTGAGAGAATGCACTCATAGACTGCTTTATTACCTGAGGCTATTGGTGCGTAATATTATATAGCTGCCTGACTCTAAGTGGATTTGGCTTTGGATTAAAAAATACCTTGATCTGGACATACGTGCTTTGTTTAAAGTGCTAAACAATATTTACACTTTTGTGCAAATATATTGTTTACCACTTAGTCAAAGTGACATTATTAGAGATACTGTTTGCCTTAAGCTCTGGAGCAGAGGTGCAAGGATTTAATTTCCCAAGGAACCTGCCCTGGCACCCAGTGTGACTCCCTGCAGCCGCACGGCGTGTGCCTCACTTCAGTCCTGGAAGTCCCTGGCCCTCATGGCTAGCCAGCGTTCATGGAAATACGCATCCCATCAGGCTGGCCGGCGAAACACTATGAGGCCGGCCAGCTACTCTGACAGTTACACACAAATTAGGTGCTATCTGCAAAGATAGCGATAAGACCTGCATACCTGGAAGCGGGGTAGCATTTGGCTTTTAGAGTGCTGTGATGCTAAGAATATATCCAGTTTTGGTCTGGAGCTTCATCTACATTACAGAGATTTATTGGGTAGGAGCTTCAGTTCCCGCAACTTTCAGCTCTGTTCTAGTGCAGGAATTGCTTTGTCAGCAAAAGCGCTTTTGCTGATGTTGCTTTTACTGGTATGTGTGTGGTATGCTTTTACTTTGGTGCCAGTGAAAGGCACCAAAAGCTTGTTTAACTGTGTCTGTATTAAAAGTGCTTTTTTGTAGGACTGTGAATGAGCTCACCTAAATTTTGTCAGAGACTTGTTCTGCTTCTGAAGAGGAAAACTTGGAATATGAGAATAGTATTTTTAACATTAAACTTACTATGGTGTCCAACTGATGCCCAGGCTCATTTTAAAAACTTGAACTATTAGCTTCTTGTTAAAAGGAATTTTTGAAACTTTTTTAGTTTTTAGTTTTACTATGTGCATTCAACTGTCCTATTGCCCCAGACTGCCTATTTCTTGAGCACATTCCAATTGAAGATAATGGTCCATTTACCATTGCACTACTTTCTGCTATATCCATGTAAAAAAATGCTATTAAAACTCTCTGCAATAGTAGGATTGCTAACTTTACATCCCACTGCACAACTCTCGAAATGATAGTGAAACACAGGTCCAAAATCATCTCTCACTTTTACTTTACAAGCAAAACAGAGGTGGATCCCCATTCTCACATGTTTGCGTGCCTATAGAAAGTTACAGTACCAGAGATACATGGTAACAGCTGTACTAAACTGCCCTTTAGAATCTCTATAAAATCTGTAGGGTTTTTTTTTTTTTTTTCCATAAAGACTAAACAGCATGTTTTGGGGAGGGTTTTTAGACCACTTACTTGTTAGAGGTCTGTAGAGCACAGCTTGCCAGCTCCGAATGCCAGTGTGCATGGTGAATGAACTGACTCTTCCTGTATGTTGCTGAGGGTGCGCTGGGGAGAAATGGTTTTCACTTCAGGTCACATGAAAGCATGAAGCTTAATACCTTGAACAGAATGAAAGATAGGAGAGGACTGGGGAATCTAGTGGAACTGGATCACTAATGTGCGTCTCTGCTGGAATTATCACAGAGATTATGTTTTGCATATGAAACATAATTCTAGAAATCACAGTAAGAGGTGGCCTCCAGGTAGGGAGGGCTGGACAAACTGGGGATTCAACAGGGATGTTTCCAAGGACAGTTCAGCTACTGGGGTGGAAGCTCATGATCGTGTGAGTGAGGTTGGTTTCTGAGTGACCTGTTTGATTTCTACTGCAGTCCAAGGGAATGAAGCAGCTATCTGCTAGAGAGCTCTGTGCTGATGAGCATTAAGTGATAAGATTAGGTATCTTTCAGAACTTTTCACACACGTATAATAATGTTAATTATATTACTCCTGAAAGATGTAACTTTTCAAGACAGATTTCACTTCAAATTATCTGTCAAATCATCTGGAAGTTCTGTAGTTGGTTAGTGAGAAAACTTACAATGTTCCATTTGCTCAGATTATGGTAGGCAAAGTGGATCATACATGCACTAAGACATTTAGGATTCTCTCTGCTTATAAGGTGTAATTCATGATTTTAGTAATTGCACATTTGTTTTCTGTACTTGCAGCGTGGTGAGAAGAAGACAAATGAAGCTTCTTCCGAATCAGGAGAGAAAAAAGCAGAAGCAGCAGAGGTAAATTAAAGTCTTTCATCCTATTAACAATAAAAGTTGGTAATGAATTCCCTCATATACCAATGTTCTTTTTCTTTTGATGACAAAATGCTGGTAATTGTAGTCATATCCAGCTCATTCTTGAAATATCTATGTCTTGTTTTGTTTTGTTTTGTGCTGTTTAGCAGCCCAATGAAAACATTTATCTGCTCCTCCTTTCCCTAAATGTTTCCTGTCCTTATCAAAAGAAATCAGTGGATGTGTCTATTTTGCAGGGCAAGCACACTTTATTATACATCTTATGGTACTGTTTGTTTGATTGTCCAGAAGCAAGGATGGAGCGGAGTGTGCTGTTGCTCCCATCTTGCTTGTGCTTGAGTTTGTGGTTGTTGTTCCCACCTTCTCTGCATCCTGGCTTTTCTCCCAAAGGGAAGATTCCTGTGTGGACAGTACCCATCTGGATCATCTCCTGGCACACTTGCAAATGTGTGGTCAGTGCTGTATTTTAGAAAAATACTTACTTATGAAGTATTCTTCTTCATCAGGAATTGATATTTATAGTTCAAGAATCCTTGCTGGGCTGTAACTTTGGGTTTATGACATGCTGTTTTGTAGCCTGGTTGTAGAGGCTGTTGTTCCCAATCAGAAGCTATAGGGATTGTGGATGGACTGTGGATGGCACAGAACTGTGAAGCAGCCACAAGTGCTGGGAGGCCGTCTGTTCAGTAGCCACTCCTATGTGCTACTTGTGGTGCAAAGAAATAGTGCCCAGACCAGGACGCAAGGGCTGTGCGTGAGCATCCCCAGTGCTGAGGATTCACTCCCCAGCAGCCTCTGCGATTACAAGTAGGAACAGTTCTTCCCCATGGAAGCTATATTCATAAAGAGAATAGCTCATAAACACGTCTATTACTGTCTACTTGTTGGATTTAAATGTCAATAACTGACATATGGGAAAGCAGATATAGGTACACCCGATGCTTTGCTCATATGCCAAGCTATTATTTGGGAGATAACTATGTCTAAGCTGTATATTTAACTCCAAAGTGATAGTATACTTAACTTCTGTGCAAATCAAGGTCAATGAACACCTACATTACAGTCCTCTGGGGTAGGTGATCAAAACAATTACCTCTCTTTCCTGGCACAATATCAATAAAAGCTTGTCTAGCCTGGAAATTTGGTCCATCTTTCTCCTTTAGACAGGTTTGGCTTTTTGTTAATGTCTGTCTTTCTCTTCTTAGTTTAGTGCTATATTCCTTGTCTGCATGTTGTCGCTCAATATAGAAGTACTGATCTTTTTGTGGGAATGGTGGGAGTTGAATCCTGTAGCTTGGCTTGTGAAGTTACTATTTATGGCAGAGAGCTGTCATAGGGAAGATGTGTTTCTGGCTAGCAAAAGACTATCATTAAGTTGATTGTTCTGACGCTTATCCTTTTTAACTTTTGAGCTCTGAAAATACTGGGTATGTGTTTTTTTGTAGAGAAATTCTTGCTTTGTTTGACTTTTCAATTTTTTAGCTTGTAATTGACTTGACTGTTTATAAGTAAGAGTAGATGAAAATGCTTTTCCTTTATCTGGTGAAATGGCACCACCTCTACCAGTATTGACTATTACCTCCAGGACTCTCCAGGTTTTTAAACAACTGAAGTAGCAGCTTAGGATCTTTGCACTATTTTTCTAAATTTATAGCTTATAAATCTGAGAGAATTTGTTTGTTATTCCTGCAGACTCCATTTTTTTAAGCAGAGATTTATAATATATCTGTAGAGTGCTGCAGACAGCCATGCCCAGCATGTTTCTGTTTTGAACACACATGTCACTGCCAGGAAAGTTTGGGTAATGAACAGGAATTTGGAGAATTTATATTTATATTGAAGTGTAACTTTTAAAAGTCTATACGCTCATAGGTTAGCTAAAAAGTGCTATAACTGAGCCTGACTTTCAGATTTTGAGAATATGTAAATCCTCAAGGAGTGGGGAAAAAAGGAGTAAGGCATGGAAAAGTAAAGGTTGGAAATTATTAGTCTGACCCAAATAGGAGTAAGAGACAATTATTAGCCAGAACATGAAGAATAACACAAAATGCATGTTTTTGAGGTGTGGAATAGGTTTCTGTGAAAGCTTGTGAAAGTCTTTCCTTTATGTATGGGAAGTAAATATACACACTCCTTCCTTCCTTCTCTTCCCTAGAGGTGACTCTAGTTTTACTTGCTAGTCGGAAGTAGATATATTAAAAAAAAGTTTAATGCAGTATTAAGTGAGAGCACTTCCTTGTGCAATTTAGCTAGATGTAGTGTTTCAGTTCCCCAAAACAAAAACTACAATGTAGCCTTAAGGTTACATTTCAATTTTCTGTAGTGATGGAAGGCAGTTACCTGGGTGCTTGAGTTACACCGAAGTGCAGTCCTGCTACATCTGTCACACCAGGAAGTGCTTGGGATCAATGTGCTCTGGGACTCTGGCATCCGCTTTGACAGCATCATGCTTTCCTTGGAAAGACTGAGCCCCTTTGCTTGATTACTCTGTGCATGTGCATACTATCAGAGGAACACAGACACTTTTATACTTAAATCCAGTTTGCCTTATTCCCATTATGATACTTAAGCTTCAAATGTAGCCAGATTCAGGGATCTCCCTGGCACAGGAGTAGGTCAGCTTTAGGTTGAGAGATGTAATCTGTGAGTATAATGAGGAGCAACTGAATGTACAGCTATGTCTTGACATGTGTCATGGTGTCTTTTACAAATATGCAAAGCATTATTAAACCAAATGACAAGAGTACTACAGCTTAAGCATATTAGAGCATATATTTTAAGGGAGATGTACACAGTTGTTTATCAGTGCAGTTCAAAGAGGAAGTGTGTGGATTATGGGCATATCCTGAACTCTCCAAGGACAAAGATTCAAGTCCGAGGGAGTATACCTTAACTCTTTGTGTCTTTAGTTTCAGACTTTTAAATCTGTTAAACTCACTTGGGCATTTCTGAAATCTAAAGCTACTTTAATTAAATGTTGTTATTACTTGTATGCATGTGGTAAATGTTAACAGAAAAGAAATGATTCTTGTTCAGATTGGTGGTTGTTCATGCACTTGTGTTTACAGCTGGGGTGCCCCTGGAACCCACTGTAAATGCATACTGCGCAGCAGTTTTTCCATATCCATCATTCCCTTTGCTTAGTGTGTTTTGACATTATGGTCCTGGATTGACATTTATAGCATGCCATTGCAAAATCGGTGTGCACAAGAAATTGAAGAGTTCCTTTCCTTCCCTTCCCTTCCCTCCTAGTATTCCAAGCTTTGGTCTTTTTTTGCATGTGAAGTGTTAGCTCATGAGACTGCTGGTGTTTGTTAGCCCTCATCTTTACATCATTTTCAATTTTCATGTGCCTTTCCACCAGTTTCAACTTACTCTCAGCTTCATATTCTGCCAAGGTACTAGCGTCTTAGAAACCTTTGGAAGCTAAAAGATTAAATTCAAGAGGGTATGGGACAAATTCACTGAAGAGAAGCTCAGGGTACTCAATAAAGCACCTTGAAATTAAGAAGTCACTAGGCCACAAATGGGAAGATGTATCGGCATATACCTTTCCTGTTTTTACAACTTTTTTTTTTTTTTTTTCTATTATAGCCACTGTTGGCTACTGTTGACACGAGAAAACCAGATAGGTAAAACTTTGGCCCGATCCACTAAGGCACTTCTTGCGTGCTAATAAAAGGTTGCACCTTGCTGTCTGTTACTCTTTGCTGCTTTGCACACATATCATTTGTGAGAACTTCCTGAGGAGTTCAGCATTTTGCTCTCTAGTGCTAGGGTGAATCTGGCACTCCCTGCCTGGCCCCATTAAATTCCTCATTCTGCTGGCATCCATGTGGCCTCTTTGTGGTGCCTTCACCCTTCTGACCTTTCCTTGGCTGCTGGTGAAGGTGGCAGGACGTGGGGCTCCACTGCCATGTGAGTGAGAGGAGAGCAGACAGGTCCCAGGTGAAGGCCTGCCCCTTGCCCATGGAAGTCGAGCAGTATTTCAGGAGTGCAAGGCAACAAGTGGTCCTGCTGCTCAGCTGAAAGCTCTGGTCAGTGCTGCCCCTTCAGAGGGCTGCTTTGGGGGAGAAGGGGTGGCAAAAATAAAACTCTTGTGGGAGTCTGGGCTCAACTGGTCAAAGTACAAGTCCTAATCCTGCCCTGATCTTCCACAAGGCTTACTAAAGTGCTAGGCAGTTGTGATTGCCTTAGTGGGTTTCTGAGTAAGGATACTTGTTTTTTAGGTACAGTATTGAACTTTCATTTTAATAATATTTTGGAATAAGACACGATAACTTTGAAACATGTGCATTAAACATAATGCTAACATGCATTAAACATAATGCTTGTAGGCGAAACAGAGGTAATAGGGTAGAATTCAGCTGGCTATTACTCAGATTAGTTAATTCTAGAAATGCGAAGTAAAAAGGTATAAATACGACACTGTTGAAGGTAAGAGAATACTTCAGTACACAATTACATATTCAAAGCATAGTTTTGATGCAAACCAAACTCCTCCCATTGAGTCTGTTTGTATGGTTATCATATGCATATGCATAGCCCTGAGACACCCCTATCGTGTATTAAATCCAATCCATATGATTAGATTTAATCTAGCTTGCATTATTAACGGCACATAAGTTTGAAAGCACTATTCTCTTTTTATTATTATAGTGTGAAATGCTAGGCAGAACTTCCATATTGGTCTGAAAATCTAGTCTGTACATCACTGAAATGTCTGAACATAAAAAGGCTGTACTGAAAGGAAAACAAGGTCATATATCCCAAGAATTTGAAGCCGCAGCTTGGAATGGGAGCAGATATGATATGAAACAAGACCATCTCTATTAAACCCTGCAGTTAGAGTCATGCTCTCAAGCACTGAAACTGAAGTATGTGTTTCTGGTTGATTTATTTATTTATCTATTTTTATAGCAGGAAACACATTCCTTATTTTGGAAGAATGATAGGGATAATTGGCACAGAATTTTTACTGTCCTTTTAGAATTGATTCTTTGATCTCGCACTTAACTTTTGGATGTCTGTAATTTTTTTTTTTAATCCTGACAGTTATAGTACAAGATCCTTTATCTTAGACAAATATTAGATTTAGTTGGAGTACAGGAAAACAATGCCAAGTAAAAACTGTATGACTGGTAAATTTTTTTTTTAGGATGCCTAATATTAGCTCCAATTACTAAGATTATTAGTAAATGCTTGTCTAGAGCATTTGCGAGTTTTTTTTTTCCTCCTTAAAAAAAATTATTTATTTTTATTTGGTGAGAAATTCTTTATTTTACATTGCCTTGATTTTTGTTGTTGTTTTTCAACTCTTACAAACCTAAATTTCTGAGTCTCTCATGCAACTCTGCTTTTAACAGTATACTTATCTAGTGAAAATAATTTGGAGTTAAATAATGGGAGAAACATGGGTTGTTAATGTGATGCAGGGGACATCTAGTGGCTTTAGGGGAATATTGTATTGCAAGAGAAATCTGTAAACAGAAGAGTGAAATGCATTTCAGTGAGCAAAGAGCTTCTTTGTCTGATTTTATCTTCTGCTTTGATTTTTTACCCTCTTTGGCAATGTGCAGTAAGTAGTTGTTTAAAAGTAACACTATTTTGGTTAATTTTCAGTATGCATTGTGAGTTATTACCATATAAAACTTCCTGGCCATCGGAGCACAGGCAGAAATAGAGCCTGCTTGCTGATCAAGCAGCCGGTGAATCAAAGAGGGGAAGCTTGAGACTGATATACTGCTTAGGGCTGTTGCAAGTCTTTGCGGGACATCCCTTCCCCATATGATTTTGTTTGTCTCAAGGGAAAGCAGCTGAACTATATTTGTTTTAACTGCAAAATCATTATGAACAAGTAAATTATGTAGTCCAATAATTATGAAGACCAAATCAGTCTTTCTGGCCACTGTTCTGTATTGCATTTCTTCACTGGGGAAATCTAGCAAATATATCAAAGGGATTTGTATTTTATACCCACTTTATTAAACATGAGGGAATTAACACTGTGTCTCACACACATCTCTATTCAGGCAGTTTGTTGTAGTTGGCTTTGTAAGGAAGCTGTGCTTTAATAATTCGTTAACTCCATTTTCAGCTTGAAAAACTTGATAGAGCTGCAAGATGATTCTTGCTTTAGCTGATTAGTGTTGAGACTGTCCCCCCCAAAATTCTTCCTTCCTCTGCTGGAAGGGGAAGAAGCATATCAGAACTAGTTTGCCTGGAGGGAGTGTTGTGGGAAGGATATTGGGAAGTAGGTAACATTGTTATTTTATCGAGTCTAAGAGAAGGATGAACCTAGTAGCATAATGTTGCCGTCTTTCTCCTTCTATAAATACAATAAGAGGTAAATACCAAAGAAGTTGCTTTCAAAAACTGATGCTGCAAGCAAAATACATAACTCTATTTAGCCTATCATATATTATAATGAAAGGAAAGAATACTGTTTTGGCAGTCTAACTTTCCACATAATTTAACTCTGGGGAGCCTTTCTCTACTTCAGAAAGAAAGATTTATTTTTTGTTGCTCCTTCCTCCCTTTTTTTACCCCTTTCTTCTCTCTGTTCCAGCTTTATCACTGCTTCATTTGCTAGCACTTCTGTGTTTCATGGTATTAGTCATGTTTTCTCCCCATATTGTTTAACTGATTTATATAATCAATTAAATCAGAACATGGTTTTATTTCACTCTAAATATGGGTTGTTTACTGTTTCTAGTTTAGGCTGGAAAAAAAAAGGCTTGTGCCAGAAGTCTTGGCGTATGTTGGTTGGTGTCATAAAAATTACTTCTTATATTAAATATATTGCATACCAAAAGTAAGTTTTGAACACCATCTAAGAATTATTGACAACTTGTGAACCAAAGGTTGTAGTTTCAGTTGGCTTTGGGACAAACACTGAGAACCATAATGGTAAGATATTGAAGTCAAACTCTCAATATTCACTGTTTTTACAATAGCTGGTCTGCTTGAGGATTTTTTTTTCTTTTGAAAATGCAAAAGCTAATAAATAAACAGCATTTAAATCTTGTACTCATTCAAAAACTTAGTAATTTATTTCAAAGTTGAATGGGAGGGTTTGTGGGGAATACTCAATAATGAGTCTTTAATCCACTCTAACAGAGCCAAAATTCAAGATACGGGCATCTCTGCTGGCTCTAGCAAACTGCAACACATTAGGAACCTGCCCTTAGGAACATTGTCACATAGGCCGGGAAGGCCAGGTTTTTCTTAAGGGAATGGAAAAGATGGATTATATTGGGGAAAAGGAATTGCTCCATTGCACTTAAGTTTTGAAACATTATACAGGGTCTTATTTGGATGCCACTGTACTCAGTGTGATCAATCTCAAAGGTGAAATCCTTGAGGTCAGTGTCATACTTGCTGCATCAGAACCTGTCGTGCTGTCACAGTTCTGTGATGTTAATCTTACATAGGTAGGAACCTATGGTCCCCTACAGAGGAGTTCTTCTTTGATCTTGAATGTGCAGCTTGCTTTAAGAAAGAGAGGTTCCCTCCTGTTTGCAAAGCTACAGCAGAAAGAGAATGTGAGGTGGCAATTACCTTAATGAAAGACTGCCCTGAGACTACAAGTCTTCTGCAGTCTCTTATTGCTTGAAAATGGGTGTTTCTCAGTCTGAATGCTAGTTTGCTTATTGGATCTCTGAGTTGTCATTTTGCAGGCTTCCTCTGCTTGCAGGGAATTGTGGAGGTGTTCATTTGTAATTTTCCACTTAGCAGAAAAAATTAATAGGTCTCATCTATCTGCTACCTCCAGAAATCTGTTGCTTTTTGCTCTGTTTAATAATAATAGCTACTTTTGTAGCCTTCCTTAGATCTGATTTCAACAGTCACTGAGTAGTTCCAGGAATACTTACTAGTAACGGAATTGCATTGGTATATAACTAGAAGTTCAAAGGAAATGTAATGTTTCTGTTTCAACTTCAATTGCATTTATTAAACTAGCAAAGTCATCATTTTGCCCTCGATTCTGTATAGTTCCTTCCCTTTTCTTCATCAAATTTTCTGACATTCCTTCTGTCTTTTATTTTGCAGAAGAAATCGGCAAGTGCTAATGTCAGCCAGCCCTCCAAAGCAGAGACAAGTGGAGCATCTCCTACCCTTGCGGTAATGCACAATTAAGACAAAAGTTTCTTAAAACAAACAAAGAAACAGAAAAAAAAAAAACCAACATAAGATGTGACTTCAGTCCCTGCAGTAGTATAGAAAGCAGCTGGTGTCTGTCAGCATTCGGCAGTACTTGGAATGTTCTAAGAGTGTTGCTAGAGACTGTAGTGAATTGTAATGAAAGAATAATTCAAATAGACAGTATTGTCTTTGGCCGGAAATAAGCTTTTGATAACACTTTTCCTTATCTTCTTTCTTGTTCCCCTTCCTAATTACTTAAAGAAAATTGCAGTCTCATAAAATAGCAGTGGCAAACTTATTTTAACTTACAGGGCTCTGGTTCTTTATTCACCCTTGGCTATTCCAGTGTTTATTCAGCAGGACCTGATGAGATGAAAATAGTGATAACTTTCTTTGTCTGCCTTCACAGCCCCTGGGTTGGCTCAGGCTTTCAGGAAATTAGTGTAGTGGACAAAAATATGACTCTCATATTGTCATTGATCCTCCATGAGGTGAAGGAGGGATTATAGCTTCTATACAGGTTCAGGTCTTGCAGAGCATTGAACTAAGGAACTGAAAATACCTTTTTTTTTTTTTTTAATGGTGACAATGCATAAATTGATGGCTATGGTTGGTAACCAGTGCTTTATGTATTTTCTGTACTTGGAGATATCCCAGCACTTGAAGTACTTAAACCGCTTTCCCTGAGAAACTTCTGCACTTCATAGATCTTATGAGCTGGAAGTTTTTCTGCTTTTGAATGACATTTTTCACTTTCTTTATCATTTTTTTTTCATAAAATAATACTCCTGAAAACACTTATTTGCTACTTAGATTATTATTTTCCTTTCTACTGGTGAAGAAGGACCTAAAGCTACTAACTTCATTGTCATTTTAATGCTTTTGTCTATCACTAAACACGTTCAAAATTGTTGTGGCTTTTCTTCCGATCCCTTCAGTTTGTTAGTGCCTTTCTTATATTAGTTAAGCTGGAAGCAGCAGTCTGTGTGCAGTTCTGTGAGAGCTACACAGAGAAGGACTTGCTCAAGCTTATTTCTGCATAATCATCTGCTACGCAATTCAGTGGAAGGGTCACCTATAATTTGCAAACAACTGCCTATGTCTTTAAGAAATATTTTTTCCTTTACTTCTTTAAATTATTTCTATTGTAAGCATTACTTCATATTAAATACCCAAGAAATATGTCCTAATGATATTATTAAGGATAAGAAGCAGAGGCTAATATAATGGTGGGGAAAAATGTAATGTAATCACCAAGAATTGCTTTATATTAGGTTATGAAAGCCTAGACTCTGTATTTTTTCCAGTATTTGGTGCTCTTCCAGTTTCTGTGACACTCCGAACTAACAGTGATGATTATATATTAGAAAGCATTTACTTTATGCTGCCTAATATTGACTCTTAATAGGTATTTTAATTTGAAAATTTTTATTTCCTGTTTGGCTGTGACTACCTTTCTTCAATTAGGCAAAATATTTTTTTTCAAATATTTCTTTTAATAGTCCCCTGTGATGCAATAGCATTGTTTAAAACAGAATGGAATTCATTGATTCATTGCCCTAGTTTTGCTGTGTGTGTGTGAATGTGCATATATACATATACACACACACACACACATATTCTTTCAGGCACTCCTACATTTTTTTAAGCTATTTGGCTAGCTGCACTCCTTTTTTTTCCTACCCTTGATATTTCTAAAAGATATCTATTAAAAAATGTTAGAGGGAATTGAAAGGAATGTTTCTTTAAAAGGCAAACCAGCCTTTTCTCTTCTGAGACAAAAATAAATCAAAATTTTCAATACACTCAAAACTATACCAGAAGCTTTTAGGTGACATTGGGAATATGTTTTTTCTTCTTTTTTTTTTTTTTTTTTTTCTTTCCTGTGCTATACTTTCCTGTGTTCTGTGTATGAAATCTCTTTGGACGCCTCACATAGTTTGCTGCTCAGTAATACTTCCTACAGACACACTTTATACAAAATCCCAACTTCTTTGAAGCCCACTTCTGATAATTTTTTTTAACCTACTCCTAGTCATTTTTTTTAACCTACTTGTGTTCTTGTGGTGAAGTTGGTTATGCTAAATTAAATAATCAGGGTTTTATTTGCTGACTTATGGTCTAACTCACCCTTCCTTCTGTTAGTAAATAGTAAATGATGATCTTCCTTCTGCTTGGGTTGTTTGTATTTCTGAGTTCAAAACCACAGACTTAAGTGTGTGATGGATGCAACTTGTTATTGCGTAAGGCCTGACAAATACCAGGCAGTATAGTTCTCTTGTGACTGTATCCTCTAATGGGGAGTGCTCATAAGAGCCAGCACTTAGATCTGTCTGCCTTCCTTTTTGTTTTACAGTATACTCAAAGTGCTGTTTTTTGTGTCCTGAGCCTAGCCCTGCTCTCTGTTGTTCCCCTCTTAAGTTCCTGCTATGGCAGCTGTTACTCATGTACTGCTTCTGCTCCCTTTCTTCTTGCGGGAGTTTTATTTGGCTCTCTCCATGTGTGTGTGTGCGTGTGTGTGTGTCGTAGGGGAAAGAGGCGCTGCTTCTCAAGTGTGTTGTCTATCTGTACTGCCTTGTGTGTTCTCCATGTTAAGGACATCTTGAGTAGGCAAATCTGGTGTACTCAGTTTCTGTAAAAAGGAAATGTAAATGGATAATTTAACGATGTTTAATTGAAATAGATGACCCAGCTTCTTTGTGATGCTCTTTGCTCTTGTTCCGGAACAAGCTATCACAAGGGGGCATGTGTCCTATACAGTATCCAATCAGCTAAATTTAGTGAAATAATAATATTTAAGGAATGTTAGGGTCAAAGACATTAGTTTGCATGGGCTGATTTCTGATGAGCACCCTTGGCCAAGCATTCACTAACTACCAAGGTGTGCCTAGGAGGAGGCCCTTATTAGGAGGTAGGAATGAAGAGGGAAAACTGAGTTCATCTCCTCTGTGTTGAGGAGCATCTTACTGGGGCCAAGGTATTTTCTCTTAACAATCTTTTAAATTGTTTTTGCTAGATTAACAGTCAACAGAAAAAAAGTCAGTGTTGTGCTCAGTGTTCAATCATAACTGTAAGTAGAAGGCACTAACATTTGAGTACAACTGGATCCAGCTATCTTTCTAAGATCTTTGTGTTCTTATAAGGTAATTGTGTTGATACAGAATAAAGCTCCACTGCTTTTTATGTAACAAATTTTTGGCATTGCTCTTAATGAACAAAATTTCCTTCTGTTGCTGGCTTAGTAAAGTGAGTATCTTTGTCCATAATACTCTCATGGATAGATTTATTGAAGGAATACTGGGAGCATTCAACAGCGGTGGAAATTCTGTAAGAATAACTTTTATTTTGGACTACACTAGTCTAATATTTTTTGAGGAAGAGTGTTGATCTTAAGTCTTTAAGAAACTCAAGGTTAATTCTTGTCATCCAGAATTAGCACTGTTTCTAAAGAGAGATTCAGTCTGCTCTCTTGTCATACATTAGATAATAAAACAAGGAGAAAGGCAAGAGCAATTACTAAATGTCTTTGAACAAAGTTACTAATACTTCTGCAACAGACTGCTCAATCTGTCACAAGTTTAAATATCAAGATTGTTGCTGAAAGTGGTTCCTACTGGTAGTATTTGCTGCAAGTTTTTCCTCTGCTGCATTCCCTACTT
>JAUBNY010000589.1:2555495-2577073 GCA_032275445.1 Crypturellus soui
CCTACTTAAGTGTCACAACACTTATTTTCGTGATCTTTGTACAGGCACGTTGTTGCGAAAGAAGGCATTTCTGAACAAAGAATATCTGAGGTCATGGTGCTGACTTGAAATGCCATCAGAAATGCATGCATGCATTGCTGCCTTTGATCAGCAAAATTGTTAGCAAGGTAGAAACGATTGTGTCTGCATTCTGCAGATAGCCTGAGAAAGTCTTAGGTGGGCAATCCCAGACGCTCGGTTTCAAGGTGTCAGCAGACCAGGTGAACCTCCTGGCACAAAGATCCTCAGTTTGTAGGTGCTCTGTGGCCAGACTGCC
The DNA here is from genome assembly GCA_032275445.1 of Crypturellus soui. Lineage (NCBI taxonomy): Eukaryota > Metazoa > Chordata > Aves > Tinamiformes > Tinamidae > Crypturellus > Crypturellus soui. Next base: position 2,555,812 of record JAUBNY010000589.1, read on the forward strand.
ACGAATCAAGGGCTGTTTCCTGTGATTTGCCCTGCCAGCTGCTGCCAACTGATGACTTTGCGCTTGAGAAATACTGGAATGGGGTCAGCTGCAGGGAGGTGCTGGTTATGCTGCTACCTCCTTTCTCTGATTGATCGCTGTTCTGTCACCCCTTGAGATAGAAAGGATGCAGACTGGTATAAAAAATGAAATGATTAAAGAGTTTATTAGGGAGTATTTTTCTTAAAAAGAAAAAAAGACTTAATATATTATACAAGTGTTGAAAATGTATATATTAAAAAATAATAAAATTAAGGAGCAGGTCACTCTCGGGACTGGTAGGTGTTTCATGGGGGATTTTTTTGCCATTTGTTTGCACCCCATTTGGTTGGGGGGAGTTTGAAGAAGCTGTGTTCACCAAGTTATTTGGGACGTTATTTGGAAAGATGAGGTTTTTTTGGCCCTTCACTTAAGGTAGCCCGTGAGGCAAGGGGCGGGCGGCGCGGAGGGCAGCAGGGCTCGGCCCGCGTCCCAGCGGCTCTTTTACCCGAGCCCTGCTGCCCGCGGCGGCTCCTGGGGCGGTGCCGTGCCGTGCCGTGCCGTGCCGCGCCGCCCTGCGCTACTCTGCGCTGCGCTGTGTCATCGCGCAGAAGGGGCCGGGCCAGCTCTTTGCGCAAAGCGAAACGGGAGGCTGTTCACACAGCAAAATGAAAACCAGCCTCTCCTAGCAGTCCTGCTCGAAGCCTAAAATTCAAGTGTATCACGTAAGTTAGCTATTGGCTACTGGCTCTTCTTTCAGATGGCTCTCCTTCAGGCTAATTTGTGTTCTCATTTTAATTCTTGCCCCCCTCCCTCTGCTCCATCTCTGTCTCCCGGGGTCTCGGTGGGCTGCAGTGCCACTTGCTGCTGACTTCCAGGGCTTCTGATGGGATCCACTTAGGTGGGGACGTGAAGCACCCCAACCAGCTGTGTGTATTGCTTTCAAAATCATTTTAACATGTTGGGAACAGCCTTTTCAGATAGTGACTGTGCAAGTATTTATCACGTCCGGAATACATTTCCGAGTATGTTGTGTAGGCTGCACAGCAAATGAGTTATGAGACATAAGCAGTGTCTTTAAAGGTATATGGGCAAGGGGGCAAGAGCAGAGTATATAAGCAGTGCCCTGAATCTTCTGGATTTATGTTTGGTTTTCTTTGTGCATTTGTAGTTGCTTAAACTTCTCTCATCTCAGAAAGCCATGGCACTTTTTGACATACAGGTGCAGAGCTTGGTGTGCTTGTGGCACACTGGATTTTGCATAGTCAGGGCATGATCACCTATAAGAACCAACCCATACAGTCCTATGGAACAAAATCATACATTTCATACTTTTCTTTAAATTGTCTAGTATTTTTGTTTCCTAGTACTAGAAGTTAGATAGCTAGGTAGTACTAAATATTAGGTAGGCAGGTGTCACTTAGGTTGCCAAGATTTGATTATAATTACTGTAAACTAAAACCACTGCACCATAATCATATGTGTTTTCAATTTGGTCCAAAAACATTGTGGAAAGACTAGATCTGGTTCCCTGATGAGCTGTGACAGTATCAGTATCATCCCTGCTTCTCCTCTTTCCATTGAGTGAAAGCAGTAGCTGTAGATTAAATAACACAATAGCTCAAGAACTTTGCAGAGACCTCTGCTGCATTTGTGAGTTGTGAGTGTCTTAATGTTCCCACTGTTGTATTTGTCTGACAGTACAGGCAGCTTCTTCTGTAAAATGATGCTTTTCCTTTTTATAGGAAAAATTGATTAGTTTTTCAGGATATGCAGAGCTAGCAGAAAACTCTCGCCCTGCACTCAAGAGTTTTGGGGACTTGCATTGCCTGTGAGTGTCAGGACCTGTTTTTCTCACGGTGCTGGTTCTGTAACTGTGTGTTAGCGGGCCGCCCCCAGTGTGACAGGTAGCCAAGGCCCTGTCGCCTTAGAGGCCAAGGCTCCGGGAGGAGCACAGATAGGACGCAGGGGAGACGGGGGGAAGAACCCTCCCTTCTTGCAGTGAAGGACCCTCCTTTCCTTCTCACGGAACCGGTGCTCACGGTGTAGATCCTGATTGTTCTGGTGCCTGTTGCTTTCCAGCAAGGGGGTAAGAAGAATAGACTCGCAGAGGCCTGGTTCTGCAGACCATCTAGCGCAAAAGGCAGAAAAAAGTATGAAGGCTGAGAGTTCTGTGGTCTTGTGAGTTACTCATGAAGTCAATAAGGCTCAGAAAGTTGACTGCCCTGGGAGAAACAGTCTGCATGCCAGCCTGCCCCGTGCCGTGCTTGGTGCTGGTCTGCCTGAGCTTAACTGCAATCCTGAAATTTTGAGTATCCAGAAAGAGACCCTGTGAGGCATGAAGATGGTGGTTTTCTATGTTTGCATCAAGTGACAGGTACTCATTCCTCCAGAACACAGGAAGTACATGAAGGTTATAGAGTGGCTATGATATTTTAATAACAAAATTCTGTTAAGATGACTGATACTGATATGGGGATTTTTGTTTGTCCTTCTATCTCTTGTTCCTTAACAAAGGCCACTGTGTGAGAGTGTGTATATTGGTTCATGTTGCTTTATGGATAAACCACATTTCAGAGTTTCCACACTCTGAAAATCCGCATCTTTCACTAGTTTTTGTGACTACTAGCTGGCCATTTTGAATATTGCCTGATTTGATTGTTGTAATAAAGGATACTCAAGCCCAGTAACCTCAAAAATGTTTTCCTTTTTCAGGAAAAGCTTTTCACATTTTTCCTCAGTAACGGTGCAGACCAAATGACACAAATGCTAGCTGACCTCAGCAGCTCTACATGCAGTGTGGCATGTGGCTGGCGCCTAAATAGCTCGTTTTGCAGGCATTTCCTTATCAGTTTGCAGTATGCTGCTCCAGACAGCTTTGGAACAGTCTGGTGCTCGAAACAAAACACAGAACTGAAAGCTGTTAACTAGGGTAGTTACAGCTTGATAGCAACTATGTCTGCAGGACATTTCTGTGCCATAAAGCAGAGAGCCGGGCAGAGGATTTCTGAGCTGCCTGCAGGAAGGAGAGTTCTGCTGCAGTGACCTGGGCTATGTTACCGTAACGCTCCATTGCGCAGAGCGGAAACCCGAGAAGAGCAGTGACAATATTGACAGGGTGCCTCAAATGTCTGAATATGACTGAATGGAAATAGAGTTCCAGTATGTACCAACTTGTAGAAATCCTAGCGATAAAAAGAGAAATTTCCCCAAAGACAGAATCAAAGAATATTATTTTTAGAAGAAATAGGAATAGGGGCTTTAAAACCAATTATTCAAGTGAAAACTTGTTTTCATGTCACTTCCGTATTCGGAGTGAGACATCCTACCTGATGCTCGAAAATTGTGGCTTATTTGAGAAATTCTTTATGCCTAGCGAAAGGAATGGATGTTAGGTAACCCCTACTGTGATCAAGTGGGACTGCTGAGATTCCCCTTCATGATATTTGCAAAGGAAAAGGATATTTTTGATGGTAGAAAATAAGCTTGAAAATAAAATGCTTTTACTTGACTGAAGCAATGAATTTTTAAAAAAAGTCATTGAAACAAAGTCCAAATTCCATGATGGAGAGGTATAATCTGGATTCAGAAGTAGAGCTTTGTTGCAATCTTTGCTTTTTAACTACCTTTAATGGAAACAAAGTGTATAGACTACTAAAGATCCTAAGGAGGTGGTCTGGTGGCATGCAGAATAAACGACCAATCCCTCCCAAAAAATTTTTGACCCAGTAGGCTACGCTAGGATATACTAAACAAGGAGCAGACAGAGCTTCTTCCCATCCTCTGTGAGGTAGTTGTAAGATTTTCTGTGTATCATTAACTTCCCGCATGTAAGTAAATACAAAACGAAGTGTAGAAATTTTAAGGATAGGTAAATGTTAGAAAAATAAGTTAAATCAATTGTTGCTCACCCACCTTGTAATGTCCTTTATTTAAGCATGAAGCTGTTTCAGAATTTAAACAGCGATGACAAGAAAATCATGCTGGTTTTAAGCTTTAGGCTTGATATAGGTTGCTGAAATCCTGAGGCAAAAACCTAAACGTGGTTTGGTTGATGTTAGCTTTGGTTGATATGCTTAGTATCTATAAATGATGCTTCATCTTACTCTTTTGTCCAGACTGATATCTGTTGCAAATATCTGTTACTCATTCATGCTAAAATTGCAGAAGAATGAAATTTCAAGTTAGTCTTTTTCACAAGAGTAACCTGGATCATCCTTTAAATTGAGCTTTGCAGAGATTCATGATCTGATGTCACCAGAGCTGGTCTTTGTCTCTCTCTGACTTATTACATTTGACTTTCAGGTCCAGAAAAAAGGGTGACAGCCTAAACTTACTGTTTGCTTTTTTAACACTAGTGTCACTGAGGAGGAGAGTTTCAACGGAGCTGGAAGGTGTCAGGTGGAGTATATATTCTTGCATCCCGCTTAAGGCTGGAATGTGCTGGCAAGGCTCTTGTGCATGGTCTCCACCTGCATTTTTACTGTATACTGGTCAACCCTGGACAGAGAGTGTGTTTGTGCTTTCAGTTCATAGCAAAAGTCTCTGTGCACCCTCAGTTGACACCCAGTCAAATTACCTGTTGAGTTTTTGTTTTACTCCTTTGCAGGGTTGTATATATCTGTGTATATATATATATATATATAAATGCTCTGCAGAGTGTTAATATATTAATGCATTCTAGTTATACCTCAGTTTATTCTTCATATTTGCTCCAAACTTTGAGCCTACATTCAAAAGAGCAAATTAATTGGTGATTTTTGTAGTTTCTAAGGGGGACTCTTATTTTGGATTTTTTTTGGCAACATTTCTGTCACGTTGTGGAATGTTAAGAGTTTTTACGATTTTTTAGACTGTACTCACATCCATTGAGCTTATGAATTTCAAAAGTGCAGGAGGTATCTCTAAAGATATTTCTCTTAATATATGAATATTTAAAACTAAGTGTGTATTGAAAATATCAGCCACAAAAGCATGAATTCAGCATGCCGCTTATTTAAATAAATCTTAATTTTTGAATATTGAAATTTTGGAGGTGTGTTTTTTTGTTGGTGGTGGTGGGGTTTGCTTAACAGCACTGAGCACAAAAGCAGGGGGCTTTGCTCAGGCAAGACTGGAATGAGCTTAGTGATATGGAAGTAAAAAAATACAGTTGGTATTTTATACTGAATTAGAGCTAACTGTCCATTAAAGTTTTTTTCCAGTGTGTGTTTTTTGGCTTTTAGTTTTATATTAATTTATCCACTCAGCTGTTGGCATGGACAATAAACGTTGTTTATAATGTGCAATGTCTGCAATTGCAAACAATGAAAATAGCCTCCAAAAATAAAATGGGCACACCCGTAGTCACGTGAGACAGCTACACATTAGAACTTGTAATCTAAATTGTTTAGAAAAAGAATCATTACTTCTGTACAGAAGCTCCTCGCAAAAAGACAATATAGTGAGATATAGTAAAAGAATGTTTTAGGTAAATATACAATGGACTGCAGGTAGAAACTGTGTTCTTACGTCCTGCCACTCCATATTTTAAGTTCTTAGTATAAAGCTCTGCAAAATTAGCTGACAACCTGAGATTTCTGAAAGAAATATGATTGTCTGAGTTGATCAGTTTTAGCCTTCCTATTAAAAAGCTTTTCCTCATGATCTAATTTAAGATCAACACCTCAAAAGGTACAACAGTTTTTTTCCCCCCCTTCTGTCCCTCCTATATTTTCTAAGTTAGCAATACCGCAGTGACAAAATGGTCTTAGCACTAAGCCTCAGAAGTAGTCCCAACTTGTATATGCAAGGCGGCAAATCCAAAGATTTTTCAAGTGGGCGCTGAGCCCACTGTCCCAGAGTGCCCAGAGCCAGGCCCCTAAGCAAGCACTTGTCTAACCTGTTTCGAATCTCCCCACGCTGGGGCTGCTGCCTTTTATCCGCGTGGGTGCTTCGACCAAGAGGATAGTCTTGTAGCGAGAAAAGTCTTTGTGATGTGGCTTCACATATTCTTTGCTATGGAAAAAGTCCATCTCTTTTCGGCTCCCTCTTTCCTTGGTTCCCTGACCAGAGAGGACAGGACATCAGGTGGCATCCTCCTTTTCCCCTGTTTCCTTTTCCTCTTCAGTCTAAGTTGTAGTGCTTTGCCTCCCAGTTTATTATTTTCCAATTGAGTCCTTTTCTTCAAAACACTAACATTTCTCAAAATGGTGCTTGCTATTCTGTACTGAAACATGTTGATGGAAACATCAAAAACAGCACAGGCTTTAAAAAATCCTTTCAGCGGCTCCCTTAAAATGTTGTCCAATTTGAAAGCGGGCTGAATGCAAGTTTATAATCTAACATCACCTAGACATTTCTCTAGTTTAATTATAAAAAAGGTTACCTAATGTGCTGTAAAAAGTGTTGTAATATCAGATGTTCTGTCTCAAGACATTTCTTATCCAATGGCTTTTACTATGTTTAAAAAATATTCAGTGCTTTATTCTTGACAAATCTGTTTATGCTTATTCTCTCAGTTCATGTTAAGTGTTCTCTTCAGTTTTTGAAGTTGGCTGACCGGTAGGTTATCTAGCCGCTGCTTTCAAAAGATGGCAGTGACCTTTAGCGGTGTGATGAATTGTCGCCTGCCCAGATTTCTGAAAATGACCGCTGTGGGTGATGCTCTGCGGGTGGCTTGCTGTGCTACGTGTGGCGCAGCTGCAGGGAGTTTCCAGCTTCCTCTAACCCAGAGCTCTCCTGGCCTCCTTCACCTGCTCTTTTGTTCCAAAAGGCTGTGCCTTCCTGTTTCCTGAATATTTGAAGTTATTTTATTTTCAGGTTCACTTTCAGGTTGTTTTCTGTTTTCTTCCCCTGTTACAGCAGCATAAAGACTCTCAATCTGACAGATGAGTTTCTAAGGTGTTGCTTCTCTTTTGCCCAAACTAGATCCCATGTTTTTTTCCAGAGGACCTTCCTCAGTTGTCACCCTCTCACCCAGGGTCAGCAGCATGCTGAAGTCCCTTGGTCAGCGCCTGTATTTGTGCAGCATTCCTGCTTGGCAGCCTCTGCACTGCTCATGACCTGGTGTGTTATTAGCACAGCAGGGAGACTGCCAGGGAGCTGGAAGAGCCTCTAGCATCTGCTAGGCCCAGTGTGCCGCCAAGATGGGCCAGCAAGCCCTTCTTTTTCTGTGGGAAAGCCTGTTGCTGGGTGCCTGTTCTGGGTGTGCAGCCGCTTGCAGAGCAGCTCCCCGCAGCGGAGCCGCTGGCTGTGCGCCCGAGCCGCGTGCCGAGCGGCCGCGGCAGCCCCTCGGCGCGGGCAGGACCCCGCAGCTGCAGGCATGGCAGGAACAGGGCTCCGTGCGGGTCATGTTCACTTTCCATCCGTCACGGATTCTGCCTTCTGGGGTGTTTGCAGCAGCATGACAAAAACGCGTCTGTTTCTGCTAGAGCACCTAGGTGATTTTCCTCTCTTTACCTCACAACCCTGAGGGCAAATTGAACTCATATCACTCCTGCTTTTGATTTGGAAATTCAACCTTTTTCTGACAAGGCTTGTTTGGCCCCAGCGGTGGCAGGGCTTTCCCCCCTCCGCAGGAACAGGGAGTGCCTCCTGTCAGGCAGCCTCTCACCGAGCCCTGTGTCAGACAGCAGTTATGCTGGTTACCAGGCAGCGCTTTAATATTTACCTCCCGGCCCGATGCACGCCTGTGCACTGCATCGGGAGTGGAGGCTTCATCTCGCCGTCATGTCGGAGCGCAGCGAGTGCAGCGTGCGGGCTGTTGTTCGCTGCTGCTGGCTGCCTCTTGCAAGCGGGAGAACCACAACAACCCACGGCAAAGGGACATGGCCCTAAAGCAGCCTTACAGGAAAGTCACAGTGGCTTTAGAGGCTGTATGGTAGTTAGCAAACAAATATTTAGATGCCTGCAGCTTGTGTTACTGCCCTGCAAGGAGGAGGAACCTCCTTCCATCTTGCAGGGTACTTTCATCAGAGCGGCTGGACAATGTGCCCCATAGTGAAACTAAGACAAACTCCACCTATGGAGGAGCCAAACCAAGAAGATCCACGCAGTGTTGTGCCTCCTTCCTTATATATGAGGTCAGCTGCAGCAGGGAGTGCCCTGCGCCCTCCCAGTCCCTCCCTGCTGCTTTCCTTCCATGCGTCCTCAGCAAAAGATATATACGTTTTTCCTCTCTGCCAGCCCTAAGTATTTACACGGGGAAGGATGGCTTGATTTTTCTTCTTAGCAGTTGATCAGCAGCCATTTACTAGACTGCTGCCGTCTCAAACTTTTCTTACTCCTCTATGAGCATTTAAACTTGAGCTCCTCCCCGCGCCGTAACTGTTTTGACTGGATAGCACAGGAAGAAGTAGAAGCTGGTGTTTTGTTTCGTTTTTGAGAAAGATTTTAAACAAAGATACAGAGCTGTGAAGCTTCCTCTGAGACAGACCTCCTTAAATGAGATTGCCTTTTGGGCAGTGATGTTACAGCAAACATGATGGTAAGTAGAACTGTCACGGTCAGGTAGCGCCATGCTAGAGGGTCTCCGTAGGTGCACGTGGTGCTGTTGTAGCAAACCTTGGAAAGAATATTTTTAAATCTGTTGAAGAAAGAGGTTTGGTGGGAGGTTTCCAAGGGGAGGCAGAGAGGAAGGGAGAAGGGCTCAGGTAAATTTTAAGTAATTCATGCCATGCAAGATTTGCTGATATGTTTTTATTAAGTAAAAAATGATTAGGATGACTAATGTGAAGAGGTGTAGAACAGATACTTGTTAGTCACCCTGAGAGAATTCAGATTTATTAAATAGGAAATGATGAAAAGGGAAGCAAAGTCTGTTACTGGGTAGAATAAGAATGACCTTTCTGCCTAAAGATTAACTGGTGGTGATGGTGAAGTATATAAAAAGCCGGGTCTTAATATTTGTTCCCTGTCCCCATATTGATATTTTTTCTCTCCACTCCTCCAGAAATTCTTATATATTATAATCAATCTCTATGTGTGTATATATAGAAGCAGGAATTACTTGCTTTTAAAAGTATGGCACTTGTAGATTCTCAGATATATATTTAGTCATTAAACCTCTTGCAGAGACATGCAGCAAATCAGAAAAGGCTTTGTGTACCACTCTTGCATGGGATAATTAACCACTTCGCATAGTTCCTGTTTTATTATTAGTTATGTTAATAAAGTACTGCTGTTTGCAGTTTGCCTGGAAGTCAATTTAACTTTCTTCCAGACATGCACCCAGTACGCATACACACAAATCTGTGAAATTGTGTAAGAGCATAGAGAAAGTGTAAATATCAAGTAATAAGAAATCGTCTCAAGACCTAAAGACAACTGTGCTCACTAAAACTGCTGGTATTTCTGCCTTATGTTTTGGGGCTTGGGATGGTTCAGAAGCTACCATCATCGTAGTGTATCTTTTAAATATATTCAACGTCTTGTCTTATTCTTGAGGAATGTTTGTACTATGAAAAGGTTTGAAGAGGCTGGGTGGATCTATTTAAAAGTAGCCAAGTATCTTAAAAGCTTTATCTGGTGTTTAAAATGAGAAAATTTTCTTTACAAAGGAAGAAGTCACCCCTGATACGGAATACTATTTCTGAGTTCATTTAGCATGTATTTTAATAGAGCAAGTGACATGAGTAAACATCTGGGCGGAAAAAAGTCTAGAAAGAACTTGTGTTATTTCTTTGAACGTAAATTGTGAACGCGTTGTTGGGGCTGAGATGGCAAACACAGCTGCTGGGACACCTAGGCAGACAAACACTAAGTGGGAAAAGAGAGGTGATGTTATATCTGTATTAATGAGACAATTGGAACTTTCTTTTCTGACATAAGAAAGATATTCTGCATTCAAGATAGAAGTAAAAGATCTGCTTTTTTTCTGACAGTAATATCACTGAAGATAGGAAAATAGACTGGCATTTGCTGCCTCTGTGCAGGAGTTGCATAATAAGCTGAAACAGCTTATGACTTGTGTTACATGGTGATATTAATTATTCCTATCTCTGCATGATTGAGTCTGTAAATTTAGTCTTAAATATTTTGCATTTCATGCTAGTAAATCCAAGAATCCAGTTTCCTTAAGAAGGAAGCTGAGATGTGTTCTCTGAGCATCCTGCTAAGAAAGTGTAGTGCTTCAGCAGAAGAGCAGGATTTGCAAATGTCTTAGTACTTGATACAAAATTTGCTTTCAGTTCATGTCAGAGAAGGAAATGCTATAATGAGATACATGGCGATTATGCTGTAGAAAGCCTGCATAAATGTATTGTAGAAATACAGGCAATAGAGAAGATTTAAAATGGTAACTCATTTTTTTCAGTAATTAATCATTATTTATTTTTAGTTGGATGTCTATGCTTGCTTAATATAAATTACACACAACAAAGGTGAAACGTAACTGAACTTATTCTCTTTCTTCCCCAGAAACAATCCCCCTCTGCTGATGCATCAAAAACTCTTATTATGGAGCCGTCTGAAACAAAGGTCTGATTTCCTATGAAACTCATTTTTAAATTAAGCACAAACACATAATGCAAAGGATTTTTTTTCTTTTTTTTTTGTTTTAATACTGACTCACTTTGTTATTTTGAATATTTCTTGTCTGCAGCTTAATTTCTCCTTTGCAAAATACCTGAAAAAAATGTTACCAAGAACAGTTGGAGGATTTTGTGAAAGCAATACTGACTGTAATTTCAATTCAGTCACATTTTGTGACATGCATATAACTCTCCTCACGATGTAATTACAGGGTTATTTACATATTGATAATTTCATATATTTGAAGGATGCAGGGCAAGTTTTAGTTTTTAGTGGGTGTTCGGTCTCATCATCTTAGTCATACATCTGTGTCTGCTGTCAGCTTCCTTTCCTCATCCTTCTCACTTGTTTTGTCTTGTTTAATGACTAGAACTTTTTCAGTGTAGAGGCTGTATCATCAATGCCTATACTTTGTTTGAGAAAAGATTTGTAACCTCACTTAGGCTCCTGTTGCATAAGACTATTATCTAAAGTAATGAGCAATGATGCAGTCCCTCCCTTGTTATTTTTTTACCATAACCATAATAGTAAAACCAACAAAAAATACTGAATATCAGACTAGACCAGCAAGGACTTGTGCTGTGGTAAAGCTTAGGACTTGTTTGCACCTTGTGTAAATGAAGAAAAGTGCCAAGCAGTGGGGTTGGGAAGGGCCTCTGAAGGTGGCTTGGTTCAGCACCCAGGCTAAGCAGGAATACCTCTGAAGTTACATCAGGCTGCTGAGGGCCCTGTCAGGCAAGCCTGAGTACCTGCTTGCGTGCAGGTCTTGGCCAGTCAGCTCTGGTGTTTATCTATCTCCTTCGTTTTTTTGTTTGTTGTTGTGTTGAGGAGCTCAAGACCGTGTGTAATGCTCCAGATGGTCTCAGAAGTGCAAAATAGAGTGTAATAGCAACGTCTCTCCACAGTGCCTCAGTCTCTACTTCTAATAATGAAGCAGCTCAAAATAAAACTAGCCCTCCTCACTGCAAAGCGGGCCACTGGCTCGTGTTCCACCAACTGCCCACAAGGGCCTCCAGGTCTTCTTATGTGCTAGCTTCTGTGCGGCCTGCAATGCTCCTTAATCCCAGATGCAGGGTCCTTTTTGTCTCTGTTGAACTTCATCTATCCAGCCTATTGACATTTCTCTGAGCAGCAGCCTGACCCTCTCATTTTCCCACTGCTTCCCCTTATTCTAGTATTATCTAGACTTGATGAGGAAGCACACCTTCATTCTTGTCCAGGTGTACAAGTTACTGCTTGCTTGTAGGCTTTCAGCAAGGACAATCTTTTGAATTTTTCTGAACAAAGAAGTCGTCATAAGAAGTATCTATTTCCTTCTTTTCAGCTCTTACTCCTCTAAATACCCCTATATTCTTGTTTGAGTATCTTTGCAAACATCTTTTTTCAGAACTACTAGGTACAGAAGGCTCAAGTTTGTGATTTTTTTTAATAACTGTTCCCCTACGCACACACACACACATAATGTGTAAGATTTACAGTTGTAGCAGTGAGATAGACAACAATTAAACCTTTCCTTTTGATGGTTATTACTCATAAACAAAGATACTTGCTAGTCCTCAGTTTCAAATTCTTACATTTGTGAACAAACTAATTTGTGTCATGTTCATTCCTCATGCTTTTCTCTATTACTGAATCTAGCCAAATATTTAAAAATAGATACCATCTTCTTCTTAGTTATGATTTGAAACAATCCACGATAGAATGTGGTATATTTATAATGAAATTAAAGCTGGTGCTTGCAAGATGCAACAGAGCTAAGCAATAGAAGGGTAAACTTCAACGCTGTAAGATTGGTAAACACTGATTGAAACACCTCTGAAACATTGTCTTGCATTTGTAGGTATATGATAATTTTCTTTTAAATGTGCTATGTTATTAATGCCTTCCTTCTTGCAGGTCACCTGCATTTAGATTTAGAAGTAGCTTTTGAAAAGAAATATGGCTGTGGAGCACTGGAGCTTTAATTTCTGATCTCAAGTTTCTTGCAAGTAAACTGCTCTGACTGCACAGCTTGCTGCCACCGCATGTCCTTTCTCTGTCCAAGAGTCTCTACTGGACCATTTTCCTTAAAGATTCTCCAGATCTCTCAGATCTACATGTACCTCCTTTGTTTCTTCTTGTTTTTGCCACTTTGAAGAACTTGGGAGATAGTATAGCTGAGAGAGGAATGTGAAATTTCTTGTTTTGTTGCAATATCAAAATGGTTAAGTGAGGTGGTCAGAGGTTTGGAGGCGAGGTGCCATCAAGGAAAACATTTCCTGTTCAGCCCTCTCCCTTTTGTTGGTGTTGTCATCTGTGCCACTGCATTGTGAGAAGAATAAGAAAACTGATCTAGCTAAAAAAGATGTAAAGACTTTTGTTTTACTTTTTTTTTTTTGCCTTTTTTTTTTCTTTCCCAGGCTCTTTTCCATTTTCCTGGGCCAGATTAACATGTGGCCCCTCAAATACAGGCACAGTGCAAGTGGGACAGGGTAGCAGAAGGGGAGGTGGGATGTGTCTTTTCTGGAGGAATGTTATAGTGATGCTGTGTCCTCAGGCAATGACTGCTCACAATTTTTTTTGTTTAAAGCATGACTAAGTGTTGCCTTGCAGTGCACAGCCTCCTGCTGAAAATGTGAGAGCTCTGCTCTGATTTGCCCAGGAATAAAGCAGTATTGTTAGATTTGAACTTTATTATTGCTAGAAGCTTGTCCAAGTGGAGGGGTCTGTGTCTGAGTGCATGCACAAGCATGTATTCAGGGTCACTTGCTTTAATGTGGCCTTAACATCTTCAGGTATGGTTAAATAAGTCTTGAATCAAATATTGCACATAAGAGTCCAAAAATTCTGCAGCATTGTCATAAATTTATAGTATGAGCAATTCTATAGATTTTTTAAAAGCTATGGAAGAGTAGCAAATAACATAACCTACTTAATAAAATGCACTCACCAGTCCAAGTAGGATGTTACACCATTAAAATGTTTACTATTTAGCACTAGAGCAATTAGACAGAAGCTTAGAGCCTTTGATTGCAAACTCCTGTCATGCTTCTTCGCATTGCCATCTGCCCTTTAAAGCCATCACAGTTAAGATAAAAATTCTTGAAACCATATGTTTTTTGAGCCACATTTTCTCACTTCTGTGGCATTCTTTGTGCCCTTGCTACCAACATGAATGAATGACTTTTTGCTTTAGTTGCTGTATAAATATATCCAACCTTCCTTCTCAAGCTACGAACTGAAAATTAGGATTGCCTTTTTAGATATAGGATTGAGTACTTTACAGGTATACATAGATGTTGTCTTTCCACCTGGTGCTGTTTCTAGCAGCAATTGATCAGATTACAGTCTGAGTTTGTGTTTTCTGCCAGGGACTCTGCAGCTAGGACTTGGGAAGCTCATGCATTAGTCAGCATCTGTCCTCCCGTGTCCCCACATGACTTTCTAGTAGCAACTTTGCCTCCTCTAGTGTTTATCGTAGCAAAGTTAAATAATAAGAGCCAAAAAAAAAAGAGATGAAGACTGTCATTTTTATGTTTATCTTTCCGTATCAAGTATAATGAGCCTTTTGCTTTTTTGCTTTTTCGGTCTTTATTCTTATCTCTTTCTGTTAGGATGAATTTAATGTTTACTGTACCTTGACTTGACATGAATTGTAGGAATAGGTGTTTGTGATGTGGCTGTAAACATGTTTCAGGGATTTATTACATTTTAATTCCTTCTTCTCCTCCATTTCATTCCTGTAGTTAAATATTCATATAAGAAATATGTGTGCACTTGAATGGAGTTCTGTACCAGAGTCTCAGAAACTGCCAAAACATCTAAGCATTATATATTCTTGTGTAATGCACTTGCTCATGAGTATGAATCCAATATATTCTTGTGTTAACAAAGTGATCACTTAAAAATAACCAAGCACATTAATCTCTGTGTGTACCCTGCTTACATTTCAGCCCGCACCAACAACAAAAGCAGAACCTGGAAAACCCACCCAGCCAATGGAGGTAAGAACTTCCCCTTGCACCTTGGTGGCTTCTGTCCGCCTGTGGAACGACAGGCTGAATGCCCCGCTCCTGTGGGGCGGCAGGAACCTGCTGTGTGGACAGAGACACACACAGGTATGTGCAGAAGGGCTCAGGAGATGGTGAGTGGAGACAGGCCACGGGACCCTGGCCAGGGCGCCTTGGCACTTTGCAGCTGCTTAAACGGTCAGATTCATACCCAAAATTTGCTTACTGAGGTTATGTGTGTGCAGGAAGAAGCAGGGAAAGAGAGTAGGTTTTATAATTTTTTCTGGATAGTTGATCTGAGAGGTAATGTAGAATCTGCCCAGGTGTCAGTTGCAGGCTCCGGGTCTTTCCTCTGTTGCTTGCTGTTTTTCTCTTAAATAATCAGGAACCCAAATTGATCGATATATTTTAAGGAATATTGAAGTGTCTTTTCCTCTCCTTTTTGCCACTTTTTTTTCCTTACTTATGCCCACCCCCAGTCCAAAGAAAACAGAAAAACTTATGGGGAGCTTTTAAAGAGGAAAGAAATTATCTTAAGTAAAAGCAAGCAACCTCCTTTCCCCAGCAAACAAAAAAACTCTCCAAATCAAAGCGTGCAAGGAATGTTATTGCTGTCTAAATGTGCAAAAGGATGGGAGAAGGTAGGGAGCCATAGCACAAGAGTTTATAAGAAAACTTGATTCCCATTTCACTTTTGACTGGCTGAAAACATATTTTAAAATACCATTAAGGATAAATGTCCAGCAGAAAGCACTGTATGCAGATTTTTGCTCCTCACAGAGTTTCTGGCCATGGCTGTGCCTGTGCCAACTTCTCTAGATAAATGTGAACTGTGCCTTATCATGTGAATATAATTTGAAAGATGAATTTTTACTGCCTTCTCTAAAACTGCATGTGTTTGTCAGGGAGGGAGGCGTTTGCATAGCTGGCTAAAAATAAAGCAATATAAGAGCTCTTTAAAAGACCCTCTCATTTTGAAAGTACAGCTGCAGTGACACAACCTTGGCTTTCACCTTTACTGTTAAATCCCTATGTAGATAAATCCTTAAAGAATTGTCCACTTCAGAGTGTATACTCTAGCAGGAAGTGCACTTTCCTTTATGTATCCTGAGTTTACTTAATTTCCTTAGTTGACCTTAGTAGGGAATATTATTTCCTATCTAATTACTTCCAGTAAGTTGGACATTTTATTTGTAGATGTATTTGAACTATTCTAGATCCTATTCCATTGCAGTGAGTGGTGGTAAGGATAAACGATCTCAAATTTTTATTTAATGACAGCCAACAGACTCTCAAGCTAAACAGCCAACTGAAGGGAAGCAAAAAGAAACCAATGATGTAAGTTTTATATACATTTTTTTGCCTTTGTTATTTTTCTTTTTTCTCTCTTTTGTTAAAAACAAATGAATAGACAATAGCCCCAGAAATGCCTAGTAGCAGTGTGTTTACCTTTGTACAGGGAAAAGAACAAATTGGACCTTCTGTGACAACAGCTTCTAAAATCAATAATGCAGGAAAAGAAACAAGTCAATCTGATCAACCCTCCCAACCGACCTCCGTAGAACTAGCAAAGGTAAAAGTAGCAATCCATTTTTTATTACTTACATTGTTACAGGGAAGAGAAATCTAAAACATGAGTCTCTTGTGCTGAATGATGTAAAACCAGGTTGGGCCAGAGAAGTCACAATGAAACTGTACTGTTTTTAAAGGTGTGTATCACACACCTCCTTTGTGCTGCTCCCAAATTTCAGGCTTCAGAAACTTTAGAGTTTGCCTACTACTTAAAAAAATACTGAATATACCGTTTCTGGGCTATATGTGATGACATTAATAATTATTAATAATGACTGCAGGACATCAGCTGTAGGACAGATAAAGCTGCACAGCCAGCTGATGTTGGTACTTTGCAGTAACTAGAATCATGGAATCATTATGACTGGAAAACACCTTCAAGATCATGGGAGTCCAGTTGTAAGACAACTGAGTCCAGTTGTTTGCTGATCATAACGTGCATCTTTTACCTTCATCACATGTCTGGTTTTTTTATTAACTCTTCTGGCTCTTAGCCAACCAAGTCACATTAGGATTCCTACTTATTTACAGGCCTGCTTAAGCCTGTAACCATGTATTGCGTGTTTGGGGACGCTCTGCCATTCATGCCAACTTTCTCCCAAGTTCCTTGCAAATAGTTTTGTATAGTTGATTCTTTGCAGTTTTTCCTTTGCCATTTTAACTACTGCAAGGTGAACAGATAGGACTTTTTTTAAAAATTATTCTTATTTATCTGTCTTTAATTATTATGAGTACTGCTGCAGTAGAGCTCCTTTTATCTGTGGGGTGTTTGAGTCATGTTTTGCAATTGCAGTTTCTGCTCTGAATGTGGAAAGCCACATAAGCTAGCAGCTTGCCGTGGGCAGCCCGTCTTCCCTGGCTGCCAGACTGTGAAGAAAACTGGCAGAAAGGTTAGAGAAAAGGGTGAGGAGGGATCATTTCGCAGGAGGGTGCAGGATAAAAAGCTGAAAGCAAAACGTGTAGCAGAGTCTAAGTCTGGACCTTTAGGACATCTGCTCTGTGTGTGTCTAAGTGATAAGATCATAGGAGATAGAGGATTTCTGCAACCCTATTAGAACTCCCATCTTTTTAGCAGTAAATAAGAATGTCAGTAATGCAGAAATCTGCATTATTTGTTGCTTCTAGCATGCACCTAACTCCCTGAAGCAATAGTCAATTTTCAGTCTATCTGAGTTATATCTGTTGCTAGTATTAATGGTGTATTAAGACCTACCAAGCTTTGAAGCAACTCAGGTGTAAATGAAAGCTTTCTAAAGAGGCTCAAAAAGGGCTTCATAATCCTTTTGCACCACGGACTTCTCTTGCTGTCAAAATAAAGGAAAGAGTTAAGGTTGTTAAAACTGCATGCTTCTTTTTCACAGCAGAATCATGCTGGAAGCAGAACATGTTACATATTATTGCCTTTAAGTGGTGAGCTCCTCCTACCCAAGTCCTGGAAGCTCTGCGGGTTTATTAGCCAATTTCTTAGTCCAAAGAAATATAGACATGCAGGCTCTGAGTTGGACTTTTTAGCTTAGGCTTGGTATTACCAAGCGAATTGTGACTACCTGTCTTTCTGACCACTCAACTAGTAGGTAGAATAGCTTGTGTCTGCTTTTGTGGAAGTGTGGAACAGAAAGAGGTTACACATACCTGACTGGAACATCTCCGTTTTAGTTAGTCTGTCTCAAGAATTTTTGACATAAGGTCATATAATAATGTTGTCTCATACCTTTTTCTCTTATTTCTCCAGGCTAAGTCTGAAAATAAGTCTGTATCGGGTGGTGCAGCTGTTGCAACTTCACCAGCACCAACTGCGCCTGCAAGTGTGGCTACTACAGCTGATGAGTTAAGCACTGAGGTAAATATAGCCCCAGAGAAGTGCTTCCGTTTGGCAAAATGTCTGTCTCCAGCACTTCAGTTTTGTGCATTGGCATTTTAAAGAAACTGAAGTGGCAATTGCTGAAGTATTCCTGTAGATTAATTGTGTATGGTGATACTAGTTATGTATGGTGGTGAAGGGGATACCTGAGGGAATATCTAACAGAATATGGGCATGCCATTCATGTTTTATTTAATTAGGACTTGCTCAGACAACAAAAAGCTAATTAAATTTCCTTTTCAGTTATGTTTCTGTAAGCATAGGTTTGTGTGTAAGTATGTATGTATCAGTTAGTATATAAGTAGAAGTAATTTTGTTACTGACATTAAGGAAGCAACTTTAGAACAAGTCTGACTGAAAACAGCGGACTTGCTCAGAACGAGCTTTTGGTTTTATTTCCCAGAGTTACCTAAGAACTCCCAACATAATTCAGTTTTTGATCTTCTTTGCACAGAATAATAACTTCTGCCACCTTCTGCTTATTTTTCAGCCTGCTATGGATGAGTCTGCACTGGATAGCCTAATAGATACTCTAGGTGGACCTGAAGGAGATGTTCCTCCTTGTCCAGTTTACACTGGTCCAGAAGTTACGGTATTTTATATCTGAATATATTTTTTCTTCTATTTAGAAGATTAATCTCTAAAATATGTGTAGAATTTCTCACTATTACATTGATCCAGTGATTGTCACTTTGGTTTACCAATAAGGAAAATAGGGTTCATGCAGTTCCATTTTAACATTGTTTATAGTAATACAGAAATGATATAGTTATGAAATGATATAGTTATATATTGCTGTAGAAATAGTGACGTCAAAGTTAATTGTTCTTTTCACTGCCTTGTAAGCATAGTCTCTTAACAGATTTACAAAAGGTAAGAACTTCCACCAGTGCCAAAAACTTCAGAATTTATAAATATTTAAAATTCAATCTAAATTCTGTATCAAGTTCAATCTAAATCCATGGCCTGAGACATTGAAATGACTTAAATGACTGCAAAAGGAAGCTGCCTATGGAGATGCAGAGTTTTGCTAGATGTTGAAGCTAGTTGAAATGCATGTGCATGATACTGTCTGGCCAGCCCCAAGCCTGGCTTTCTGACCTACCCAGCCCTCGTGCTTTCTTTTCAGATGTATCACTGTAGAGAGCTTTACATTAGAAACAACAGGCTGTTCAATAAACAGAAGTTTACAAAAATAGTAATTACAAAAATAGTAATCTCTGCATTATTTTCATAGGAAGATGTTTCTAAAAAATACTTAGAAGAATTGGGTAAGCGGGAAGGCAGCCTTCCTCCAGAGTATGTTAAATTGTTGAAGGTAAGTGAGGTGAATAGAACAATTATTTGTGCATGTTTTCCTCTTATTTTTGTATATTGTGGCTTTTTTTGCTTCATTTGTGCCACTCACCATAAAGCTAATTCCTAAACTATTTCCTCTTTTAGAGCAAAGTGGACAGCAAAGATGGAGTTCCATCAAAAAAAGATGAGCATTCTGAGGCAAGACTTTTTCTTTTTAATGTTGCAAGGTCAAAATAAGTCAATGTTAGCATTGGATTCCTGGAAAAAAAAAGATGTTCTGCCGTCAAAATCTCTGGGAAGTCGGAGAGGGCCCTGGCCCTGGCAGATGAAATGAATAGTATTAAAAATAGTAGGATTTAATGCAGATTTTTTTTTAATAAAGAAATGGAAACTTCTATGTCACTGACTGAAACAATTCAATCAAATGCTTGTTGATATTTTGGGCATAATGAGGGTAAAGTAGGAAATAGTAGCTATGCAGGAGTAGCTTGATAATATCTCTAGCAAAGTCTACCAGAATTTCTTTAATTAACAAGATCATTCTGTAAGCCAGTTTAATTTCACTGTTTATAAATTTAACATAGAAAAATTATACCAGCAAATGAGGGAGATTCTTTTTTTTCTTGTGACTCCTCAAAATTGCAACAGCAACATGTGCTTATGTGAGCAGGCATGGAGCATGCTCAGATTTTAAACTTAATTTTGACTTCATTGATAGTGGAGTTCTAGTAATTATAACCTAGTTTGCAATTTTTTGTTCAGAAACCATTGACAGATGATGAGCTTGCAGATGCCCTATCATCTGATTTTACCTGTAGTACTGCTTCTACTGAAGAAAAGAAGAAAACAGTGACAGAGGTATTGATATTTTTTACATAATTTTATCGCTGTAAAATATTGTCATTATTATCTTTATACGCTTCTTTAAAGTTATCTTGACATTTTTACCTTTTTTTTCTCTTTATTTATTTATTTTATTTTTTGCAAATTTCCCTGTAATTGTATCTCTCATTTTCTCATCTGTCCTGTGTATAAAAGAAGCCAAGTAAGGAAGGAGAGATCGTTCAGGCAGAAGCAGCAAGTTCAGTCAAAAGCTCAGCTCCTCCTAAGGAGAAGAAGACAAAACCCAAAGAGGTATGGATAGTCTGTCTCTGACTGGTTAATTTCTAATTACAGCTTCACAGGTCACAGGTTGTAGAGGCATTTCATACTATATGTAGGCCAGATCTTGTAAAGACAATCTTCATCCTTATTTTCAGTTGAAAATCACAGGCAGTTGAAATTTATCACAGGCAGTAGTGGAGTAATAGGAAATGCAGTTTCTCAGGCTCTTCAAAAGATGTCCTGCATCTTATAAATCAGATCTTAATGGGTCAGATCTTTCTGCTTCTGGATTCCTCTTCAGGATAACTCTTGCTCTTCTTTTGATGCAATAGAGTATTAAAATTAATGTTTCTTCATTTTTTTAAGCTGTATGAGACTCTTAAAACATGGATATCATTTAGTTTTCTCATGTTTTGGAGATATTTTTTC
Organism: Crypturellus soui; assembly: GCA_032275445.1. Classification (NCBI taxonomy): domain Eukaryota; kingdom Metazoa; phylum Chordata; class Aves; order Tinamiformes; family Tinamidae; genus Crypturellus; species Crypturellus soui. The sequence continues at coordinate 2,576,596 of JAUBNY010000589.1, forward strand.
TAGAGAGGGAATAAGAGCTTATAAGTTTTAGGTTTGCCTGCTCAAAGAACATGGCAATTATATTATGCCATATTTTAATTTCTACTTTTTTCCTGTCCTTAAGAGGAGACTTACTTTGATTCTGTGCTGGTTTGGTCACAGAATTTACAATATGCTGCAATCTGATGTTCAGAAAATCAGGGGAAGCCAAGCAGAAATGACCCATATGATGTTGGCTGTTGGCATCATATACAGCATAAAAGATACATATAAGATAAAGCCTGTGTCATTTTATGGAAATAGCAAGGTGATTTACGTGTTTTCTTAAATACAGGAAATCAAAGATGATGCAATGGAAGCTCTTCTTGATACTCTTGGTGAACCTGAACCAGAACCTGAGGAAGATCTTAGCACTATTGTAGAGGTGTCAGAGGTATACATTTTCTTTATTTACTTTTAAAGATATTTTGCAAACCTCTCATGGAGTTATGGTGTCTTT
>JAUBNY010000589.1:2578634-2611507 GCA_032275445.1 Crypturellus soui
CCTAAGAAATGTCACAGTCTAATGTGATTAAGAAAATCAAGAAATTAACCACCAAGAGATTGCAGTTAGAAGATAGTCATCTGTTCTTATTAAGGTATGCATGCATTTGTATATATACTTTACTTCCCGTTTGCCTAAGTTCCTCTGTTTTTCCCCGAGTATTTGGGTACAGATTGTAACAGAATTTTCTTTTGCATATTTACTGTTGTTTTTCTTTGAGGAGACTTTTTATTTTCTGATAGGAGTTTTCCTTATCCTATCAATCGGCATTATTTTTCTTTTTGGCTCTAGTCTTTTCACTCTGTCTCCTCAGGCATCTCAGGCATCTTTCCAACAGTTTGAACAGTAGCCCTATCTTTGCATGGTAAATTTTGAATTTTTAGTTTAGTGTTCTTTAACCTTATCTATAACCTGCCTGCCTGTATCAGTTCTTTTCAGTAGCTCTAGCAGACAAAAGATTCAGCACTATGGCTTAGGTAGTCAAAGGGGTGATTTTAGCCAAGGAAATCTCACTCCGTGTTTGCAATGATTTAGATTTTAAAATAACAATCATATTTATGGATCGTATTGTTCCTTAAGTAAAGATTATTTTTATGAGATAAATTTGATATTAATAGAGACATTTGAGTATCTTGTATTTATATATATATATTTAAAATGATGCTAGTGCTAGTGATGCTATATATTTTAAAATGATGCTTCAAGTTGTAGGCAGAATAATTTTGATAGCGAAGTCACGTGTGTTTTAAGCCTTCCTATGAATTTCTCTAAGTGAATATTTTTGTCTTTAGGTAAAAGCTAAAGAGAAGAAAGAAAAAAAGCAAGGAGAGCGTGATGATACGATACCTCCAGAATTCAGGCTGAAACCAGAGTTGGTAAGTTTTCATCTTTCTATTGCCCTGTAAATAGGTGACTGTCTCCTTCACCCTTCCTGGTCACTGATAGCGGATGTGCATGGGGAAAAAAATCAGTAATAGTTTTCAGCCTGCAGCTTTTCCCTTTTGGTGAGAGAGAAGAGATTTCTGTATCTCTTCCCTTTCTTTGAGGACATAACTTGAGTTAATCAGGTGTCCTCAGCAAATGTCAGATTTTCCCAGCTCCCACATTCTCTTTTAAAAGGTGCTCTTGGGCATCCTTTTGTGATCTAGCCTTGAAACTTGAAATTATGCAGATTTTTTTCAGGATTAATCAAAAAAATAAAAACATTGAGATCTATTTTCAGGGCAATTCTGTTCAGTTTTACAGAAGCAAAAGATTCCATCGTGATTATTCTTGTTGATCTTAACAAAGATATCATATAACTGGCCTTGCTGAAGCTGAATATTAACATTTTGTTTTGAGTGGAGCAGTTCTACATCTCTCAGAGATTTCAAGACTATCTGAAGTCTTGAAATCCCTACTGATGTGGGATTTAATGCTGTTTTAGTTCATATGCAAAAGTTTGTCTTTTGCACTAAAGGCCTGCTTTACTACTGGGTTAATTTCTGCTGTATATTGATACTGGATTTTGCCAAAGGAAAACACAGTAATGATCGGTGTTTTCAGACTCTTGACACATTTTGTATCATACTGGCATTTAAATTTTCTTGTCCTGTAAGAATTACCTCTGTGTGGGGGTGCCCCTATTACTACGTTGCTTACATTACTGTGCTGGTGACTGCTGAGCATAACCCTTCTTATATGGAGAGATATCAACAGTATTTATATTTTTTACTTCTAGGATAAAGATGGAAAACCGATATTACCAAAGCCTGAAGAAATACCTAAGGTTAGAAAACTGACAATAGACACCCTGTTTTCTCTCCCTCTGTCATCACTTCTCTCTGTACAATTATGTACATCTCTTAAAGGTCTTATGTGTTTACTTCTTTGCATAAAGCCCAGTACTTTCAAGTGCTAAGTAGAAACTTGTTGTACTAAAATTCAATGATGGTGATTAAAGAGCTCATGGGAGGAGAAAAGAAGTTTCTTGGACATTGTGGAGTTACAGGAAAGGCTGTTAATGCAAAGAAGAACTGTAATGAGAAGTTAATGTAAGGTTGCTGTAGAAATCTGCTGGAACTGTTCAGGAAAGAGAGAAATGAGACGAGGAAATCTTCAGTTTTCTTGATGCTTCCTCTAGCCATCAGATGATATGGAACATGACTGAAAGGAGGAAAAAGCTGCTGTGGGCATTTTTCTGATCACAGAGAACCACTTTAACTTTGCAAAAAATATCCCTGGTGTGGCCCAGAAAATGCAAAATATATTGAAAGAGAGAGTTATGAAGGTTAATTGAAGATATATAGGAAGAAAGCAAAAATTAGCAAACAAAAATGCACTGAAGAGATGAAAGGTTTCATTTTGGAAATACTTTGATATGAGGAGTGCTAGAACTGGAAAAGTACAAGTAATCTCTGTTCTTCTGAAACAAGCATAAAGGTCAGTCCAAATCTGAACAAGAATGAGACTGTGCCTTTTTAACAGAAATAAAAAGTCATCTGCATTATTCAAGTTTGAAATATGGATAAGTGCAAAGACAATGATGAAAAGATTTTAGGTCCTTATAAATTGGTGTCTGTCAAATCTTAGACTTTTAATCATCCGGATGGATGATGTGTGAGAGACTTCAGAGAAGGACACCTACCAAACATAAGGGAACCAGACATGTTCTGAGGGAACCAGACATGATTGTTTAAATTGTAAGCCTTCTGGTTTGACAGGGAGGCAGAGACAAAAGATGTATATATAAAATTTACGTACATAAAAATCTTCTAGAAGACGAATATAGCATGAGGGGCCTGGTTCTTCATTTGTGTCATGTCAAATACAAAATCAAAACAGGAGCTAACTCAGAATTTACGCCTCAAACCAGAAGAATTAAACAACTAGCAGGAGAATAAATATTGCCGTGCTTTTCTACCCAGTATCAATCAGAGACATAAATGTAGCTGATTATTTGTTCTGTAAGTGAATAACAAGGGTGTCTTAAGAAATATATAGAAGGATCTTTCTCTGAACTAGCTTCTCTATTTATAGTTTAGGGAAGGCAGCTTTGAGCAAGATGTGTTTGTCAGTTACTGAAAACTGTGAAGTCAAAAGCAGCAGGATAAAGTTATATTACTAGTTGAAAAACATTTAGCCACTTCTTTATTGATCCATGGTGAATAAAAAGATCTTCATCCTTATGATTTCAGCTAGAACTTTTGTTCTTTTAGCCTTCCATTACTCATACTTTTCAGTACATGCAGTGGAATTAGTTTTGTGAATAAAACTGTTAGGCCCAAGTGTTTTTTTTTAATTTGTTTTAATGAGTTATTCAGTAGCCATGAAAAGTGGAGCTTCATATGAGTCTTTTTAAAAATACTTAGGGGCCTTGACAGATGATGGAGGAAAAGTGAGAGGGAGAAGTGGTAAGAGACTCTTCTTCTTAGGAATGACATCTTACATAATAGGAATATAGCCAAGTAGACTGTGCATCACAAGTGAAGTGAAGATCCTACAAAAGAGTTCTACATTAGATGTAGACATTACTTTGAAGGGACACAGGAACATCAATCACGGGTGATAGCATAGGGAAATACAAGTGATTTTTTTTGCCACTTCCTGAAACATGCACAGTAGAAAACATTGGATGTCAGCAGGCACTACACAAATTAAACAGTATGCTTTTTTCCTAACTTTATGCACTGAGAAATTCATTCAGTCTTGCCTATAAAAATGACAGATTATTTCTGCATAAGCTACAGAAGCTTGTCTACTTTCTGAAAAGTTGAAGGGTAATCCCTGGGAAAAATAAATGATTAGGAAAAAAAAAAATCAATGAGTCACTCATACTATATATGTCCTTTTTTTGCAGCCTTTGAGTGAATCTGATCTTGCTGATGAATTTTCCAAAGACTTTGCCTGCCCTGTGCAGCCTGCAGTACCCACTGCCAAACCACTGAAGCCTGGCAGTGTGCCTGAGGTGCGTCTCTCCTCTTTGGTAGCAATGCTGATACTGATAACATTGATGAGACTGCGTTAATGCTGCTGCTGTTTCAGGAAATATGTTTCCTTTTTTTATTCTTTTTTTTTGTACTTTTGTTTTGTTTGCCTTCAGTGGAACGTGCAATATTTCAAATATTGCTTATGTTGAAAACTCTGGTTTAATATTAAATTGAAGAACTTCTAGCTTGAAATTGAGACCTTCTTTTTCTTGTTTGTGCTTTGCTATTTGACAGGTATTCAGTGTTTATTAGCACACTCAATAAAACACAGTGCACTTGTTCTGTTTCAGAAGCCTCCCGCGCCTTCAAAAACTAAGGATGAAGTGGTTCCTTGTGCTGCAGCTTGCACTGTGCAGGCTTCAGCTCCATCAAAGGTTTCTTCAGTGAGTACTTGGCCATCTCAGCTGGTGCTAAAGGAAAACTCATTGCTTTTTTGTGCAATGATATAGCTTATTTAAGTAATGGGTAATTTTCCTCTTCAGAGTTAATTATCTAATAGACCTCTGTATCACACTGGCCCTTCTTGCAGTAAGGTGACAAAGATTATACTGACTGCTGACTAGATGTTCAACATTTTGAATTCTTTCCATCTAGCTAAGCAGATAGAAGTGGTTTGTTGGTTTGGTGTTTTTTGCTTTTCGTTGCACGAGCTACCTATTGAACCACATGTGAACTACATTTATTGTATGTTCCAAGAATTACTTGGAATTTACTCCTGAGGGGTTTTGAGTGAAGCCAATGTGCCGAAGGGAACGACCCAAAGTCGTGCCTTTCTTATTGGCTTCAGACGTAATAAAGAAACATCTTGTTGCAGAACCTGATTGTTAAAGAATTAAGTGAAGTTAGTGTAATTAAAGTCAATCAGTCTGTGACTGGGAGGAGTAAATTGAATAATCAGAACACTGTTAAATGGCTCACCTGATAAAGTTAATGTAAGTCCAAAATACATTTTTTTAAGTCTAAGCAGACGTCCTTCATTTAAGATGTGGGCCGTAGTTACAAGGTTGAAACTTGAGAGCCAACTGACCAGACTGGTTCCCCAGTTGGGTGACCTCTTCAGATTCCTATGACTTAATTCTGAAGCCTAACAATTCCCAGCAAAGCCTGAGTGCCTTCTAAGTAACATGGTACAAGTGAAATACAAAATAAACAGGGAGTTCCTTTATTCTTCTTAACTGAGAAAGACTGGCAATTGTCAAGTTTTTTTCTAGCCTTTAATGCTTTAAAAGAGATGCCATTTGCAAACTCAATAAAGGCTGCAGTAAAAGACAAATTCTACAAAATGGAGCAACTGTTTCTCGAATTTTGCTTATACCTCGAACTGAGCAGATACCAAACATATGAAAACAGCTGGGGAGGGAGGCATTGCCTTTTTCTTTTCACTTCTCAATATTTGCTTTTATTTAATATGTGCCTGAAGGTAAGTGTATCTGTAAGAGCATGTTGCTTCAACTGCAGCTGAATTCCAAACTGCAGGTTCTGCTTGATTATCTCAATATTCTTACAGGTTGGTCATGAGGCAGATGAAGCATTGGAAGCCTTGTCTAGTAGTCTGGGAAAGAGGGAACCTGACCCAGAAGAGAAGAAGCCTGTTGTAGATAAAGTCAAGGTAGAAAAATACTCAGTATTCAAGACAATACCTTGACAGTGTAGTTGTGTGCAGGACTGTTGTATATACTTTGGCTAAAGAATTTAGAGAGTATTTTTAGAGAGTATTTAGAGAGTAAAATTGTTTAAAAACAATTTACATGTGAAAATTTACCCATTGTTCTGATTAGGATGTACTAATAGAATTTGCAAGAATTTGCATTTTCCTAATTGTTTTTCACATTGTAATATATATTCTGCCTTTCGTGTCTGAAAATTGCATCTGCTTAGTGTCTTAGTGCTGAGGAAAAGCAGAATTAAAATGCACATTAGAAATAGCACACAGCGTAGCCCTCTTTTAAAATAAATCAAGCTTGTGAGGAGTTGGTTAAATTAGGACTACTATATGGAAGTATTTGTATTTTTTTTCAGTATAATTTTAAGTTGTCTTCTTCCAATGGAGTTTGTATAGAATTAATCCTTTATGGACCTGGCTACCACTTGTGTGTTCAGCCTTTATTTGCATGTAGTCCAGATACCTGTTGTGTTTCAACCCAACTAAAGAATTAAGGCTCAGAGGTACAGCACTATTTTGTTACTGTTCTGTATTTGTCTAATTACTTAACTCTGTGGATCTTTTCTGAGATGGCTAGAGTTAATCACGATTTATGCAGAAAGAAACAGAGAAAAAAAAAACAGATTAAGAAGTCATCTCCTTCTCGAAAGGGTTCTTTTAATTTCCCTGAGATTTTATTTGGTAGTTAGACTGAATTTAAAAAGTAATTAGAATCAGTAGACTGAAAAGATTCAAAACCTGCTCATATCTATTCTTGATGGGGTATGCTTATTTTTTTTTAATTTTTTTTGCCTTCTTAGGAGAAAACCAAACAGGAAGACATCAAAAAACTGGGTGAAGATGAAGAAACAATTCCTCCAGAGTACAGATTAAGAGAAGCAAAAGTAATTAGTATATATATCAGTATATATAGATGCAGCTGAAGCTCCATTTCATTATTGAATGTTCTTGTTTACTTCAGGCATTTTTATACCCTTAAAAATTTGTTTATAGCTTCCAAGTATCTGACACCTTTTATTAAGTGCAGGTGTAGCCACAGGTGTCTACTCATAAACAATTTTGATTAAGATTAGAGTCTTTCATTAGCTTTCTGTGCTTGAGAAAAATTAAGACATGGTAATTGCTTATACCTACTGAAAAACACATCAAGTTGGTATTTTTACAAGCATCACCACGTGACTTATTTGGCACAAACAGGTGGCTTGGGTCTACCCAAGACTCACAGAACACCTGCCACAGCTGCCACTGGGAGAAGATGCAGCCTTTCTGCACTCAGCATCTAGGAATATTCATATAAAACTGGAAGTTGGAAATTTATATATATAAAATGTGCCTTTTCTGTAGAAATGGAAGCAATAAATAGGAGAGCTCAGGATCCTACATTTTGGATTGCTTTTCAGTACATAGCTATATTTTTAAGGTACAGGATCTCTATTTGTTTATGACCCTTTGTGTAACAGCACACATGTAGTTTCAAGATGTAGTTTCATTCTGTGAATTCTCTCAAAATACTTGGTTTGAGTGGTCATTTAAGGACTTCTTAATTTAAAGGGCTTTGTCTTTTGTAGGATAAAGATGGAAAACCACTCTTGCCAAAACTCGAAGAAAAATCTCAGGTAAGTAAGTGAATATCCAAATAACTGTTTTATCCGTTAATTACTAACTTAAACATTATTATGATTTCCTAATCTGTACTTCTAAAATGGAGATATACTGTGAAATTCTTGTCTTGTGACTGGACTAATATTAGGTAAGAGGCTCAGAGCAAATAGGTAAAAGGGTTTTTTATTTTTCTTTTTGTTCAATGATAGCCTATGAGTGAAAAAGATCTTTTAGAGGGTTTGACAGAAGGATTTTCCTGTTCTCCAGCCCCTTCTGCACCATTACCAACACCAACAAAGGTGAGTACGCTTGATTGTGATCCTCTGTTTAATTTTCATGTTATTTCAATGATTTTGCTTTGTTTTTCTTGCTTTCAATAGGGGCAGGTGGAAAGATAAGTTACTTGTCCTATTGTTTTTATTCTTTACCATTTGCTTGTATTAGCGATGCTTGGTGGTCAAGATTTTGTGTTATTTGGGAATACGGAGAAGCCTGGAGAAATCTTAGTTCTTCCTAAATCATGTGTTTTCACTTGACTTCAACTAAGAATTTGTCTACAGAATTTGACCCATTAGTTGAGACAGAAGATGGAAAATGAATAAATTGGGATACTGAATAATTGTGCAGTGCTTCTCAGGAATGGGTCTATCTGAGCTAGACCGAGTTTCAAAGAAAAATCATATCCTATAAATAAACTTTATTGCTTTACCTACATTTCATGTTCATGGGATTTAATAGATGTTTCTTTCCTTTATGCTCTTTACTATGAACAATGTCTCTCGTTTCAGAAAAACAAGAAGGGTAAAAAATCAGCAGGTTCCTCTGCAGGTTCCTCTGAAGTTGTCTCTGCTGCTACAGTTTCTTCAGTGCACTCGGCAGCTCCTCCAGCTTCTACCTCTGTAAGCAACACTTTCTTCTGACCTTCACTTCTCTGACCTGAGTAGGAAATAAAGGGAAACGGGAGGTATGATCAGACTGGTTTTACTGGTAGTGTGTGTTGTAAATTTAAATCATTTACTGTTAATACAGACTATTGAGGGGAAAAAAAACCTTCTTGGGGGAAGAATTGAGAGTCTATGGCCATTTCATCCTCATGTTCAGCTGCATATTAAGACCGCTTCATCTGTTTGTCTGAATGTTGCTTACTGGTGTGTTTCAGTCTGCTTTGGAAAACCCATCACCTGGGGGAAGTGCCCATGTCTAAGTAGCTTCATTCCTCCAGAATTGCAGAGGACGTGAGCAGATTAGTGAGTCTCATTTCTATGAGTTAGGTGCAGACAGTATCTATCTGCAAATTGTTTCATTGTTAGGCAGGTTGGCCTTTGGCCGAGCCACGCCGTGGTTAGCTGGTGACAGCAGTTCAAGTCATGCTAGTTAGTGTTGTGGCAAAGTCATCTTTGAAGTCTGTAAAAAAATGAGTTTAAAATTAACAATGGGAAAGGCAGCTGCATGACCTCCTTTTTAATATCAGGAACTCTTTCCTCAATTTCTTTAAACACTAGTGTTGCAAGTGCCTTTCTTAATTTGTACAGTGAGAGCTCCCTCTGGTGTTTTCAATCTAATTTGAGAAGTAAGTATAAGGAAATCCTGTCACCTAGGCTTCATTCCTTTCTTTTTTTCCTAAAAATTGTTTGCGTAAAATTTGCACAAATCAACATAAGACCATACATATTGAAGATAAAATATTTAAATTCAGTTTTAATTCATTCAAATGTCTTACATTTAAAACTATTCAAAAATTAATTTCAAACTTTAATTTAAAATTTTGAATTCACTGACACTTGCTTAGCTGATAATAACATTTGCAAAATGAATATGTGAATGAGTATGAATATACAGTCATCTACAAGATGAATATAAAAGTCATCTACAATTGTTTCATTGTATCAATTTGACTTACATGTCAAAGGCATGTGACAAAGGCATTAAAATCAACTTTGTAACCCCTTCTTATAAATTATATGTTCTCTAGGTTTAAATGGCCTGTAATTTTTTTTCAGCTGTTATCAGTGCTGTACAATTATAAAGGCAGACTTGATTGTTCACTGTTTGCTGAAGTTAACAGTTCATTAGTCAGTATTTATTCTAGGTGATGAACTAAATTATTTTTACAGCTGATTTGCTTTTGCAAATATGTTTATACTCTGCTAGGGAGGAAAAGAGATGGATAAAGCCTTAGATCTCCTTTCTGATTCCTTGGGACAAAGAGAACCTGATCCCGAAGAGAACAAACCAGTTGTGGATAAAGTAAAGGTAATAAAAGATGTTCTGAAATTTGTGCTGGATGTGTGGACTGAGATAGTTACTTTATTTACAAGGATTTTTTTTTTCTTTAAGTACTTTAAGTAGCATATTGCCATATACCACAGTATTTCTCGTGGAAGTAAGTGGCAGCTAATTTTCAAATGCAGGATTAAGATCACTAGAAAAAAAGAAAAACAACTAATTATTTTACCTTACATAGCTATATTAATCAATTCTCTAATTAATTCTGAGAACTGAAAGCATAGAAGAATCTGAAATTTTTTCAGTGTTTTTTGCTTCTCTGCATACAGTCTTGAATCAGCTGGACTCTGACAGTTTTATAAATAATTAATATATCTCAGACCTTTTGAGATGATGATGGAAATGTTGGGGGAAATTTTCAGTAATTTCACATCAGTGTCTTTTACTATCACTATTCTAAATATTTTTCAAGTTTCTTCCAATGTTTCTAAGATAAATTTTATGGCCTTTTTATCAAGCTTACTTGAATTTTATAACCTTACAAATATAAAGTTTGTCAAGAGATGTGTTAATTTAGTTCTGCTCTTTCTCTTGTTCATTCTTGATTTTTTTAATTTTAATCTTTCTCCTTAGTATTATATAAATGCCTTAATTTAAAGCATTCATTAATCCTGAAGGCTGACTAGAACAGTAATGTGTCCTTTACTGAAAAATATGGAAAATTTCTGCTAATCTCAAATCTCAAAGAAAACTGGATGCATCTCTGCATACTAGCAGTAATTCACTGTAGACTGGAGTATGTAATTTGAATGACATTATAGAGGGGAGAAAAAAGGGACTGTAAGCTGCTCATAATTAATGGGAACTAAAAGGACTTTTATTCTAATCTCAAGCCAGGCTTGCAATGCAGAGGTATTTTGTGAAAACATTTATATGGTTACAGAGTAGTTGTTTGCCACTGTCTTATAGCACAGCCAGATTGAATCACAGCTAAGACATCATAAGAACATGGAATTTGTGTTCAAGCTGCTGCAGTACAAGGATGAGGTTCACCATGGAAGCACAGAGTATGGTCATACCGCTGAAAAGCAGAACTGATAGTTGACGTAACTCTTTTTGTTATGTTGTGCTGTTGCTCTGTGTCTGTATATATACATTTGAACTATTAAATATGTGCAACAATTAGTAATTTAGAAATTTAATGCACTCCTCCTGGTGGAATGGTTACTTCCACTAAATCTGAAATCTTTATTTCAAAAAAGGTTGCTGTCTTCATGTGTTCATTTCTGCTAACTTGTCAAACACAAATATCATACATAACAGAGAAGAGCAGCCTGTAACTACTGCAGTTGTTTATTAGTATCTTAAAGCTGTTAAATACTTTCAGGAAAAGGCTAAATCTGAGCACAGAGATAAACTTGGAGAAAGAGATGATACTATCCCACCAGACGCTCGGAAACTTCTGGAGTCAGGCGAACAAGTAAGTCAAAGCTTTGTTATTATTTTATTTAGCCCTCTGATTTCAGTTCTGGAAGTTATGAGCCAATCTTGCTATCCCTGGAGTTCAGGGGAGAACAGTGTTGCTGAGTTAATATTTACGTATTAGGGTTGAGCATGTATATTTAGAACAGTTCTTCAGAAAACTGTATATTATTTAGGCAAAGAGGGGAAAAAGGGACAAAAAGCAACAGTTTTAGATTTGGATTCCTTTTTTCTTCCGAATTGGATAGTCTGAACAAGTAAACACTTTGAACCAACCAAATGCAGTCAGCAGAAGCTGGAGCTTGAGCAGTTAAACAGGCAGAGTGGTTTAGGTGCTCCTAACCAGGTAAACAAATAAGGAGAGCCACTTCAGAAGTCTGGGATTATGGTAAACAGGATACTTTGCACACTGTAGGTAATGCTGCTGATTCAAAATAGCTTTACATTTGAGGTAGGGAACTGTATAGTTATTATCTTTATGAAGTACTTACAACTGTTCACTATCATTCACTGCAATGAGTAACTGACAATCACTTCATCTTGCCCACCGTGAAACTGTACGAAACCAAGATGTGAAAATATTTTTCCAGTAGAAGTATGATTATCAAGATAGATCAGTGGCTTCAAGATAGTTACATAGGAAATAGAAATAAATTAGTTCAGAAACTAATTAGTTCAGGTTGTGTGTTCTGTTTTGTTCTTTCTGTTTGTTTTGTTTTTGTTTTTTTCTTCTGTAATCTGAACATCTCAAAAAGAGGGTAAAATTTTTCTTCTTTTCAAGGATAAACCAGGAAAGCCAGGAAAACCAGTAAAGGATGGTGGGAAATCCAAGGAAAAAAAGGTAAAAACTCATGATATTCTTATGCTGTATTTGTTCCGTCCTGTGGACTCAAGGCACGATTTACTAAAAATTCTCACAAATATTACTGAATGCAATCACTGTAGCAGTATGGACAGTAAGATTTTTTTTTTTAAGGCTAATGCTTCATAGAAAGTATAGGTTTTGTGAATAACTCACTACGATCCAAGTATTCAGAGCCAAGAATTAAGATCCAGTATTCAAAGCTTCCATAGTTTGGAAACATCAAATAGACACTTCTGTGTCTACATTACTTCCATGTTAGTATGTGTAGAACTATGGGATGTTTTATTAAGAAAAGGATGATTAAATCAGACTTAAATACCCCCAAAAAATAGCTGGCTGTCAGGAAACAGTGTGTGTTGTATGACTAAGAATCGTGATTATTGCAGAAGCCTGCAGATGACTCTGCAGCCATTGATGCCCTATCAGGTGACTTTGATACCTGTGCAAAGGCTCCTGCCACACCACAGCCCTCAAAGGTAGGACATTTTCTGCCATCTTTCAAAATATGATGCATATATATTTATTTTCTAATTTATTCACTAATTCATGAATGTTCTTTACATTTTTTTACAATTTATGTTTAAAGGTGACCTCTTTGGAAGGTACTGTAAGATGTAAAAGTTGTCTTAATGAAAGATTGAATTTTCTTCTTAGGTAATAAATATTTAGGGTCTTCTGGAAAGATAAGACAGACTACTCCTAGTGTCTGTCACTCAAATGTGATTTGAGTAGTGAATTCTGAAAGGAAATAAAACAAAAATATCTTGAAACTAAAGTTCAAATTGGCTGACTTTGCCAGGAGGAAATGACTCCATCCCTAAAAAGTTCTCCTACCCACTGCAGAACAATAGAAATTTGTATTTCCGTACTTTGAAAAAATATAGCTCTAGTAATTTCCAGTAGCAATCTTCTACTTCTAGTCAGTAGCAATTCAGGCCTTTTCTCAGTATGCCCCTCGGTCAGCAATAAGGTTACTACAAATGCTGAACGGTTCCCACATGAAAATGTTTGAGAACTGAAAAAATCTACTTTTCTGACTCACATTCACTCACACAGTGTAATCTGTTCATCTTCTCCAAAAAAAAAAAAGAGAATATATATATATATATATATATATATATAATTTCCATTCCATCTCTTCCATCTCTTAGTAGTTGCTGGCATTCTGGGAAATTTTAATCAGTACTTTCTCAATATTATGCATTTTTGTTTTCTTTCTGATATATTGATCTCCCTAGTATTAAAGGAAGGCTCAAGGTTCTAGCGTCCTTTGGATTAAGAAAATAATTACATGTGCAATTGAACTCTTCCACTTTAAAATCCACATCAAAAATGTGCGGCATGGTCTGTGATGTGTTTGTAACTGTAATTATTTTGTTCCTTGGAGTGTAGAACAAAAGTGGAAAAAACACCACCACCACTAAGCCAGCCCCGAAGGAAGAAAGAAAACCCAAAGATCCTAAAAAGGTAGGTTTGCTTTACCAGAGGGTGAGTCAGGGTTCTTTATCTCAACTTTTTATCAGGATTTAATTTTTAAAATGAATAAAAGTCTACACATAAATAACTATGCAGGATGAATCTAGTACAAAAGGAAGGTGGGTAATTTCTATTAAAAAATACATTTAAAAAGTGTGCTTGCCTTTCTCCATCCTGATCAGAAATGGATGTTGGTAAAAATGGATTTAGAAAGAAACTTCTCCCATCAAACTGTTCTCTAGCTATCCAGTGAGATAGGTATCTGAATCAATTGATAACATATCTGCTCTAGAAATTGCATTTAAGTTATTAGAGGATAGAAGACTTTTTTTTAATATATAAAATTGCAGCCCGTTGCTTTTGTGTAACAACCGAGCTGTTACAGGGTTTGGGAGATAAAATTGGGAGGTCTTTAACTCCTATTCAGAAGGATATGTGGCTGCTTTTTTCAGTTGTGATTTAGTTCTGAGTGGTGATTGTGGATGGGAGTTGCAGCATAGGATAGGTGATAGAAGATCTAGGGTATGAAGAGGTCAGCCACAAGCTTTAAGTAAAACAAGCAGTGGAGGAAAAATGAAGATAAATATACACAAAAATCTACAAATGTTCTTGCTGAATTATCAGTATTTTTCTCATGGACATCACATTTATGTTTGAACTGTGACCTTATATAGGTATCTATCACTTTTTTTTATTTCAGATTTTAGTCAGAAACTGTGAACTAAGCTGTCTCACATATCCTTTTCTCTTTAGGCAAGGGAACAGTCCTCCGGCAGCAAATCTGAGAAGCAGAAAACAAGCTAAGCGCTAACATTACTGGGTGAGAGTTCTTGCCTGTTCTCTGAACTACTATAAAGACAGTTTACCTAAGTGTTATGAAGGTTAAGTGTCTGTGACACTCCTCACTAAAACAAGAGGGCTTATGGTTGCAGAGAATACTTGGGATGATTTTGAACGTCATTTTGGAGAATCCTAAGCAGAAAGAGGCTTTCCAGTTCTCTCTTTTTGTCCCCACAGTCATTAAAGAGTTGCTTCCTTTAGCTAAATCTCCGTCACTTTATATAACTTCAGGTAATTCCAAGGTTTGGCACTGCAACTGTTTCCTCAGTAAGATGTTTTTATACAGAGTAAATAAAACAAAGCTTATTCCAACTGATTGTTTTTGTCTGTGGGACAGTGACCTCATCTCATTACTTCTCTCCTAGGCTAATTTTGGAGCAGTGTCCAGAACAGATATTTAAAAAGAAACACACACAAATATAGCTAAGCTGTTAAGAATAGCAGGGTTTAGTGTTCTGATCTTGGATTAAATATAGTGCTGTTCTGTACATTTGTTGCACTATTCCTGTATATATCTTTGTATTTAGCTTGATCCCATGGTTAATACAAGTGTAGGTAATCACAGTCTCTCATACTCACCACTTCTTGGAAGTCATAGCAAACTGTACAAACTGTGTATTACTTTTGATTACTTTTGATTACTTTTGATTACTGTAGTATCACTATTGAACAAGACCTAATGATTTCTTTCTCTCCCTGAACGTGTTTCTGACTATTCTTCTCACATCTGTTTGGTAATGTTTTCCATGCTAATGTCTTTTATGCTTATCTTCTTTCACTTAATATTTCTTTCCTGTTTTTTTTGTTTGTTTGTTTGTGTTTTTCCCTTTCAGGATCTTGGCAAATGATATACAAAGTCTTCTTTCTGCTGCTGAATAATTATTCCTGAAGAACAAATGCTGATGCAAAAAGCATGTGGTTATGCTGGGTGTTTTTTGTACAGTGGTATTTGCTGGAGGTTTTTCATATTTTCTTTTAAAAGATTTTTTTTTCTAGCCATTCATTTTATTGTACTGCTACATTTTGAATTTTTGTAGTTTTCTACACAAGTAGAAAACTTACTGTTAAATTGCTTTTTTTTCAGTTCTGAGAGGGAAAGGATGCCTTATATTTGTAAGAAATATATTTCATAAATTAATAGCAATGCCAAAAGAGAAAAAAATGCAAACTTTTGCACATAATCTTCACATAGTGCCTGCAAATCTCAGAAAAGTTTCTAAGTATGCGCTAGCTTTTTTAACATTGCAGTGAATGCATTAGAGATCCTGGAACGTAACAAGCTTTGGTTGTCCTCAGCCTGGCTGTTGGCTGTGCTTCCTCAAGGCAGCTACTGGTAGGAAACCGTAGATCAGCTGTGGACATCTAAAGAATGAGAAGCTGGTGACTAAATGCTTCAAGAGCATCTAATGGAAAAGATACATTTTGGATGATGCCTTAACCATGGTTATCACGACTTCAAAACCACTAGGAAAGGGGGAGTCTGGCTTGTTTACTTCAAGTTGCAACTGTGCTGTTATCTCGTATTTCCAGGCGGCTCAGGACTTGATCCAAATACAAATCACCATGTACCATAGACCATTATTATCGTGGAAGAGGGGATAAAATGAAAGTACAAATCACCATGTACCATAGACCATTATTATCGTGGAAGAGGGGATAAAATGAAAGTACAGGAGCCTTAAGAGTGGTTCGGGAGAAACTGGGAGAAGGTTGTCGCACTGTTTCTGCACGTGGCCTGTGTTCCTGCTGCGCCAGCAGCGTAACGTGGAGCTGCTCCTCAGGGGGCGCAGGCACCAAAGGCTGCTGCAGGTGGACGGGCTTGTAGCACTTGGGGTGCTGAATTCCTCACTTGGTTTCCCTCTGTCTGAATTATCTGTAAAATATGTTCTTTCACATCCTTACGCACGTATATTCACCTGTTGTTTACAGAGGAGGGTGATGTTAGGGACACTGTCTGCAAGGATATCAAAATCTGACTCTCATATCTAGTACTCCAGAGACAGCCCAAAGATTTTAGGATGGAATCAGAATTTTTATTGTTCTTAATGGTCTGTATTGAGAACTGTGTCACACTAATAAAGGTTTTAGAATGTATTTTTAGAATGTTTGCTATTTCTTTCACCTTCTTCATTGTCTAAATAGCCCCAGAAAAGGCAAAAGAGAACATCCAGGCTAAGGATAATTTAAAAAATTAACATGTTAATAATGAACAAGGCTTTTTAAAAACTCCACAAAATGTGTTATTAAGGCTCCCTATTAGCCCCTCATACCGGGTCAGCTTTCTTTTCCCTACACTTTGCTTTTCAAGCAGTTAATTAGGCCCAAACGTGAATTATTGAATCTCGTGCTATAACGGGAAGCTTAGCTTCAGACCCAAAGCAACTGAAAGACTAAACTAAAAGATGGCACAAGAGTTTTCAGAAACAGAATGAAATTACTACTTATTGTGAGAAGTGCCGATTAAATTTTGTTAAGACACAATGTATACAAATGACATAATGCATACAAATAATATACAATCAGTCTTAAGGGATTGAAGAAAGATTTTATTTTGATGGAATTAATGAACGCTGCTAGTAACTCTTAGAATTTTCCACATATACAACAAGTTCAACATTACCTGATTCTGTTTTTCTACACCATAGTACTCCCGATTTCTAAAAGGTTTAATGTCAACTTATGCAATTCACTCAGTGACCATTAGCAAGGAAAGGCGACAAAGCCCCTTATCATTATTCTGGAGAGGGGGCTGCAGGGGCTCTGTTTATTTGCTGGATAATCAATGCTGCTTCTAATTAAAAAAAGAAAAGGGAGCAAGAAAAGGGTTTTGGGAATTGCAGGGTGTGCAGATAGTGTTGTTTGACTGTGAGGCGAAGGAACAAGGTTTTGGCGAAAGCTGGCCCACATGATCGTTATTTGGTATTTTCTTTAATAGTTACTAGCTACAAGAACTCTGTAATTTCAGTGATCAGGGAAGGTTACTCAGAGCTTGCTTGGGGGAAAAGAGATTAAAAAAACTGTGCTGCAGCTCAACTTTTTGAAGTTTCTGTACTTTTGGAAGCAAAATAGTCATTTTTCTGCTTACAGGAATGAACTCTAGGCTACTGATCATTCTAAACTCTAGCTAAAACTGCTTATTAATTGAAAATGAATGCTTTTTTAAAAATTCCACAATTTCACTCATTTCCTAAAACTTAACATAAAAACATCATGGAATTTTTCCCTCTATCAAGCCTGCAGGCAAGGTAAAGACAGCAGCAACAGCTGTGCAGCTGCACGGGGGCAGACTGGGGTGAGGGCAGGTGAAGGCCGCACCAGCTGCTCTGCACACCTGAAACACTAAAAGAAAGCTTGCACAGACACGGCCCTTGCCATACTCACTTTGAAGTAATAATTAGAGTTGATACTGATTTTCTAATTTTCGGATGCTTGAGCTGTTTTTTAAAATCAGTCGCCTGCAACACAGACTGCCAAAGATAAAGACTCAGGGAAAGCAAGATTTTCTTTGCACCATAATTTAAGTTTAGATAAAGCAACTAGCTGAACCTTTGTGAAAAAGAGGAAGCACAGGCATTCGCAGATCGGAGGTTTTACCTTGTTATTTTTCTGTAAATAATTTCCACTTTTTCAGAATAAACAAATAGATCTCAGATTTCCAGTAATCAGTTTCCCATCCCTGTTAACTCTGTGGACAATGAGCAAGTTGCTTTTTCCTAAAACTGCTTCCTCATGAAGCGATCTATAAGCAGTCTAGTTTTATTTCAGTGCTGTGGATTGCTGGAAATAAAAAAATACTGAGCATCAGGATTAGGCTCCCTTGGAGCTCTTAAAAGAAACAAATTCATCTCTCTGCCCCTGAGTTTTCAATGCTTCTTCAGCTATTTGTGGCAAAGGTAAATAACCTTTTATAGGTTTTTATTTTGCAGCCATGTTTTGATTTCCTCAAAATTTCTGTCCATCCACTGTATGTTGTCTTCAATGGTTTCAATAGCTTGCTGGACACAACGAAGCTGTGAACTTTTTTCGTCCAGAGAGTTGAAGAATTCTTTCACCTGTTGAATAAAAAGGTGAAAGAATATTTGATGTAAAGGGGTTAATGCATGCAGAGGAAGAGCAGCAAGAAATTTTAGAATTTTGAATGGACTCTTTACTTGCTTGGCTGAGTGAAGGACAATACTTTCTGCCCCCTCTTCTAATTTCCCTGGGAAGGTTTTTCTTAAATTTCCCTTGATTCCACAGCTAAAGAAAATATTACATTTAAAATGTAATCTGATATATTTTTCACTGCCATTCAGCTTTTTTCTTCTGTCCACGCTCAGAAGAAATATTGGGACTCTGTTTTCAGGTCTACTGCTTAAACAAAAGCCATATTTTTCCTTACTGTTGACAACACTCTGCCCTAAATAATTCAGCCCATCACTGCCATCATCTTTGCCAAGGAAAGGGCAGGCTAGTATCTTGATATTTCAGCACTGCTCATGCTTTAAGACGGTAAAATTCAATTCAAGGTTATGTTTCAGTTAAACTACAACTCTTTTCAAAAAGCCAGAGCAGCTGATTTAAGGACTCACCTCTACGAGCTGCGACCTCATGGAATACTGATTTGTCACTTCACTGACAATGGTGGCTATGGCGTGTGAACCAAGTTCAAACCTGGCAAGAAGGATCACTCATACTTAGAAAATGCACAGTTTTTTTGAAACAGGAGTTCAAAAGTACTTCAGGGCAGAGAGAGCAGTAGAACACTTTGTGCCTTACTTTTCTACAAGATCTTCCCATTTGTTCTTTAGAAATGTCCAAGCTAGATGATAGCCAGATGGGTTTCTGGCAACAAATCCAATAATGTGGGGAAGATCTTGTGTTTTTATTATGTCACCACGCAGACCTTGATCCATTAACCTAAGAATTAATAACAGAAGCAGAAATTATTAACACCCATAGATAACACTGACAAGTGACTGTGCTCCTACTATTTTCTGCAGTCATATGAATCTGCATTTCTAAAAGCCTTGGCACACCATTTTAGTTGTGTTAGTTACTTCCAACTTTTTACAATATCCATCTTGGCCACATCCATAAATCCCATTTATTATGTAACAATTACAGTTATTTAGTAGAGCTGAGAGTAAGAGATCTGAATAGCTGCTTTATTATATCTTGTCTGCATTTGCTACTGCAAAGGCCAAGCACAGTGGCTTCTGGCACCAAAAACCAGAAATGAAACCTCAAGGCTACTTCCTCTTCCTTTACCAATTCTGTAAAGCATTTTACAAATACTGAAACTCAAAGCTATTAAACAAGACTGTCAGTAATTGCACATCTTTCTCCAAACACATTTCTGTTCAGAAGTACTATGCTACTCACCACTGAAGTTTGTCTTTATTCCTGCTGAGGCTAAGAGCCAAAGCAATTTGATTTTTCTCCAGGTTGAATGAATGCAGTCTGTATTTACTAAGGAGGAAATCCCAGCCTTCAAGTGTTTGTGCTCCAACAGCGTACACAGCTGTCTTCACATCTGTTGGCAAGCTACAACAGAGTGAGTACCAAGTCACTCTCCATATCATATTTAAGAGGATATCTAAGAGTATTTAGGTAGAAACATAGCCACGTCACTGTATATTGGCATAACAGACTACTTTTTAAGAAATACTCACCTAATAACTACAGGTACAGAAAAGTGAGCCCTGTTGTTGGGAGGCAACCGGATCCCTCAGTCCGTATCTGACTCCTGAATTGTAACCGACTGGCTCCTGACTTGTAACCGACTTCCAGAAACACTGGATTCATTATTCCTTTTATTTCTTCATTAATTTTTGTGTATTTTTTCAATGGCTATCTTTTAGTACGTCGATTCAGATACTAATACGGTTGTCTCTGGCCTCCCCAGAAGAGCTCACAGACCCTGTGTAGTGTGTTTTAGGGAGTTCTTATGCCATGACCAGAGATAAAAATTAGGGGAAATTCACAAACACTAATTGACTTATTTTTACAACAGACATAGGGCAATGCTCATGCATATAAATGAAGGAATACAGTCCTGAGATTTAGCTCATTCAGTAAATTACCTGTAGCATCATTACACAGATTATCAGAAAGGATGTTACAACACACACCTCAAAGTTCCATTGGATTTCTGCCATTTCACAAAATACTCTTGTGCTTTGTCCACACAGGGCTGGTAGCCGCGCCTGCAGGCGAAAAGCAGGAGCGAGTGCTTGAGCATTCTCTCCGGCACTGAGCCATCATCATTCCAAGACTGCTTGTCAATTAGGTCTTTGAACAGATTGACTATATACTCCTAAAAACAGAGCAGTAATAAAGATCTACTTCAAAGTGGGCTTTACAGGATAGAGGCAGAGTGGTCTGGACACTTAATATGTTACCTTTAGCTGATTTGCTGTGTCATCCATGTCCCTCCTCTCCATAAGTTTGTATATGGGAATCAGTTCCTGCATACCTTGGAATACAGGCATGATTTCTGTCTCATGTTTCAGGTATAAAGTCAGATCAAAAGCTTTGGAAATTGGCAGTTTTTTTATTCTAAAGAAGATGACAGAAGATAAATAAGTGTTAGTTAAAACTAGTTAAATTGAGCGTTAGAATTAAAGTGTTAGAAATAAATTAACACGTTAGAATTAAAAAGCACTAAATTAACATACTAAATGTTATGTTTCACAGAAAACCCTGGTTGAAGCCTCCCTTTTCAAAAACAAGAGCTCAAACAGTGGGACTGTCATCTGGGCCTATTTCATTTACAATTGAATAACTCCACTGCAATCAAAGAGTAATTCTGAGTTTACATTGCTGGAAGTGAGAAAAGAAAATGCTCTCAGATTACTTAAAAGATTTAATGAATAATATACACTATCAACATTTTCTGCTTCAGTGATACAAATTGAGAAATGCAGAGATTGTATTTTTTTTCAGACAGGTGAGGTGGTCTTACCTCACAAGCTGGAAGATATTGTTAATGAGACTTGCTCTGTCGTTGCTGCTAATCACCACATGGTTCCCTTTCAAAAGCTTAATCAGATGATCCCATCCATCGTCTTCATAGTGCACAATGTAATATCCATTCATACCGACATTGAATTTAATCCATTCTACTTCTTCTGGAAGGATGAAGACATCTACCGACAAACAAAAGAATTCTCTTTATCTGCAATTCAAACATACTGCAGTGTAATAGCAAAGAATATTCTTACTCTCATTCCATGGATTTAAAGAAAACTGTAATACAATTTCTGACTATATTAAGAGATTCTTATAGTGATGCTGTTCACATATTGATGACAAAAAAGTGCTTCTCTTGCCCTAGCATTTCTGCATTCTGCAAAATACTCTCTAGACTTGCAAATAAACTCTGAATAAATGAATCACTGTAAAAGGCAATTACCTGTTTTAGTTGTCATCAGAAATCTTTGAACAACATCAGATTTACTGGTAATGTAGGTTAGTGGAATGTGCCACAAGTACCTATTGCAAAAAAGAATGGCTATGTTTTATGATGGATCTTCACAAAACCTTCTTTAAACTTGCATTAGTCTAAAAGGTGAGGAATGCCTTTTCCTGTAGCACAAAAGCAATGAGATGCCTCTCTGATTCTAGTGCAGACTCAGACACATCTGTTTATTTTAGCTTGCTCTCCTATTTTGCTTACTCTGTGGACGAAGGAGAATCCACTCCCTTCCTGTAGCGCTCCTGCTGCAGATGGACATTCTTTCCTCTCACTGTGACAGTTACCAGTGGAAAACCTTTCTGCAGTGTCCAAGTGTTCATCATTGCCCTCACATCAAGAGCCTCTCTTTTGGTCCAGTGCTGTGTTTTAGCAAGAGAAAAAAAGATGCCCAAGAAGAGCAGGAAGATGAAGCACACTGACAACAGAGGCTAGAACATAAGAAATTACAATGTTTCTGATTTTGTCTTCTTGCAGACAGTTTCATACAATTATCACAGCACTTGAAGTGCTGAATTGATAAAGAATGCTTTTGGAGGGTGCATATATCAGTGCAACAGAAGAGTCACAACTCAGATGACAGACACTTACTGCATTTGAAAATGACTCTTCGTCTCCTCTGCAAAAGTTATCACCTTGTAATATGCTTTCCTCGGTATCTACAGTAGGGCAAATCTGAAAAAAAAAAAATCTTGCTCATCTCTAATTTTATAAATACAAATCACCAGTACTGGTCGCAGTCGTCCATAATATATTAAAAGAGATATTACTACCCTGGAGAAGTTACGAACTTTGAAAATACGAGAATAAAAAATACTTGCCTTTGTCATACTGTTCCACAAATCTTCATTTTTAGCATTTTGAAAGCTGTATTTCTGCAGATACTGCTTGAGGCCAGCTTTAAACACATCAGCAGTCATGTAGTCCCTCAGCATATTTAATATACAAGACCCCTAAAACAAAAGTCACAAAGTATTTAGAAAAATACTCTTCAGATGGCAAGAGAAGTCTTTCAAAAAATTTTAAATGCCACTGATGCACATAACAGTTCACTTTTATATGGCTCTGTGACTAAAGAATAATTAGATTTAGTCATATATATAGAAATAGTAATTTGAATTTAATGACTACTATTCTTTAAAATAACTCCATCATATAGTGCTCCTATGAAAAATGCTGCTGGGAATGAAAGAATCCTAATTTACAAATAAAAAAGTAAACCAAAATTCAATCTCCATCCAGAAGTTTTGTGCAAAGAATTATGCAAGTCATAAAAGCAGGATATCAATGCAATGCATCAGAGATGTCTTTTATCTCTGCCTGTGGTGAAATGAATACAATACAATGGCACAGTACAGCACAGTGAGCACAGGTGACACCAACAGCAGTTATGTATTTTACCTTTTCATATGAAACATTATCAAACATTTCTAAAATTTCAGCTGGATCTTCCACAGGAGTAGACACGGGATGTGATGAATTTAATGCATCCACTTCCATGGCATCAAAACATTTGCCTAAAAAATAATCTTCCTAAAAGTAGGCAAAATGATGGTTATTTCTAAATTTTGCTTGTGATCACTGAATTAAGACCAGGCCCTTCCACAACTTTACATTCCACACAGAAAACAAAACATAACTTTTTCTTTTCACTCCAGATCATAAATAAGTAAAAGTAATATTGACAGCCCAGTTCTCTGTAGTTTTCTACACTAGCTTTGTCTACCTAATAAACAACTTCAATAGACACATGTACTTTTTAACAGATGAGAATGCTCAGAAAACATAAAACAAAGGGGATAAAAAAGAATAAAATAAGGTGAATGTATCTATTATCGATCCACTCTAGTGCTATCACAATTTGAAAATTTTTCAGACATCTGTATTTTTAAAAAAAAAATACTAAATAACTTTCATCATCAATCTCTGAAAATATATAAGTACCTTTAAATCATCATTCTTGTTCTTCAGAGTTAACATCAGATAATCTTTTTAAAGATAAATTTAAAAATGATTCATAAGAGAAACTCATCTGGTCTGTATCTCTATAAATTACTTATTTCAAAAGGCAGTTGCAAAAGAAAAGACAGTAATTGCTGCTTACGACTCTCAGTTCTGGGTGGGTAATGTTGACTGACACGAACTCCATAAACTTTGCAAACCCTTCATTTAACCAAAGGTCATTCCACCACTCCATGGTAACTAGATTGCCAAACCACTGAAACAAAAAAATAAATTTGTCACAGATGTGAGCACTTCTGAAGTTGAAGTACAACGTCTGTTACAAAAGCTGCTACTGTATGAAACTCAACTTACAGTACATTGCTACCTTTAAGAAACATTTATTTTAGTGATACAGATTAGCTTGGCTTCTTCCTATTCCATTTCTCACCTGATGAGCCAGTTCATGGGCTATTATCATTGTGATAGACAGTTTAGAGGACGCTGGGGACTTCGCAGGGTCATACAGCAATGCAGACTCCCGGTAGGTTGTCAATCCCCAGTTTTCCATAGCACCAGACTGAAAATCAGGAATAGCTGCTAAATCTAGAAATAAATTAAAATACTAGTAGTGTATTCAGTAAAGAACTTGCTCACCTCAGTCCCCTTCAGCTCCCACACACACACGCGCGCGTCACAGACATTTCTATAACATAATAGCAAAAACAGTCCTTTAAAAAAAGCTCTATAAAAAGATCCAGTATTTTTAGGGGATATCTATCTATTCAATCTATTATGCAGATATATGAAGCAGCCAGCCAAAAAATAACCTTTCTGCCTAAAACCGTGGCTAACCTTGGCCCTGCCTTATTTTTCTAAATTATAAACTTTGTGTAACTTTACTTTCTATTTTTAATAATGTTCTTCAATAACATGCTAATGATTTAACACTTACCTTGTTTAGGTAAAGGATATGGAATGTTAAAATAATCATCATAGAAATCTAAAAGTTTCACTGCTGCATCCAAAGCATAATCAGCTTGGTGGATCTTGTCTGGTACTGTGTATACAGAAATCTACAGGGCATAAGCAGAGAGTATTTCAACATCAGCCTCAGGAGCTTATGAAACCTGTTCACCATATTCACTCAAATGATCATGAAGAAGTGACAGGAGAACATATACCTAACATTTCTCATATAAAAGACTGCAAAAGTATGCTATTTTTTTTTCATAGAATATGATCAAAATTAGAAATACAATTTTTAAAACTTGTCTGCCAGAGCTACTCTGCCCTTCAGGGACCTCTAAAATCTCCATTCCCTGCAGTATTATTTCAGTGGTGGTTCTCTCTCATGAAAAATGTATTTAATATGCATTTGATTAAATAATCTGACATGAAAAAAGTTACCAATACATGCAAACATATAAAAAGCACACCCATTATCAAAAACAATTGAAACCAATAATACTCATAATCTAAATAAGTCATCCAATTACAAAACCAATTCTGTTCTCTCATTTCATTCCTATAAATCCTGAAATAAAGCAAAAAAATTAACTGAAAAGTAAGCCATATAAATTCATGCCTCATTACTATAAAAGCTGCAGAAAATGAAACAAAGTTACCTTAATTCCATGACTACTTATTTTGCTGATTGACTTAAAATCTGAAACAATGAAGGCCACAAGGTAAGTACTCATCTTGACACTGGTATCAAAATGGTCCTCAACAAGCGATGGAGTTATATTCACAGTTTTCACCTATAAATAAATAGATATATAAATAAATAAATAAATCAGGACACATCTCACCATTCAGTACCACTATTTGCTACGACTTTGGCATCAAAAATTGCTGGGTTTCTTTTCAGTTTCATTAAAAACATTTTAAAAATATATGGAAAAGAAATTCCCCCTGCCCCCACCATGCATCTGAGTAGTTTTATCCCTTCACTGCTAAAATTAATCATAAAGATATATAGCTACTGTTTTAGTTTTGCTTAAGTGTTAGCACATTGATAGAATTAGACAATAGTAGCTTATTAAAATGAGAGAAATGAACTCCCCCAGAGAGTGATTCAGTTACCTTAGATACCTTTTTTAGGACAAAATGAATGATCTGCTAGATGTATCTCAACCCTCTTGATTACAGAAAGAGTCTTGGGTAATCAGTTAAGACTTAGAAGATGTTTAGCCATACCGAACTGTAACATTTGCATCTGCCCTTTATTCATCAATTTGATCCACTTCTCCATGAATGGTAATTCACAGAATTTATGAAGGTGATGTTTACGTCCAATTCCTATGAATGACTATTGCCTAGATATTCTGTTCTCCTTTTAAACTGTTGACCTTGCAACATTAAAAGCATCTACTTACAAGCGGCATATTGGATAGTGCAAGGTGCTTTGGCTCCCTCCTAATCTTAATTGAAAATCTGGCTTTGAAGGATGGTTCATCAAAACAAGGGAACGCCATTCGTGCAGCTGTTGGCTCAAACTGTGTGGATGCAAGTACCCTATAATTGAATTAAAAAAAAAAAAAAGCTTTTTATTCTCGCACCTTCATATGCACAATGCTCACCACCTTGATGTGTGTGGGGGGAAAAGAAAAAAAAAGAATAACTTCATATTTACAGAATAACTGCCAAACACTTTTGCACATCAAGTGAAGAAGTGCTGTTTCTCCATCTGTGGTGAGCAGTGAGGGGGGAAAACTAAAGCTCTTGACTGAAAGCCCCAGGGCAGCGTGGAATAAGAGACAAGAGATGATCTGTTTTGGCCCCAGCAATTTTTCCGCCTCTTCCCTCTCACCACACACCAGGGTAATCAGCAGATTTTCTGGCAAAATAAGGCCTGTTGAGGCCGCATAATCAAGAATTACTGCCATGAAAGGATGAGAGTCTCTGTAAGATAAACAACAAACTACAAACACAATTAGATGCAGCTTGATCTCTAAATGGAATAAGATTTCTAAAGAGGGCAATTGCGAAGTAGGAAATAAGAAATAAACGACAACATATTCTAAAAGCAATTTTAAAAGGTGCCATTTAATGTCAGAGAAGTAACATCTACCTGAGCTCTCCATCCGGGGTCCTGTAGGTGCTTTTGTAGAAGCCATGGAAAGCCTCGGAGAGGTTTGCAGCGTAGTGCACGCTGACCGTGTAGGTGTGCCCGGGCTGCAGCGGCTCGGGGACGAGCAGGGCCACCTGCTCCAAGGGCTGCTGCTCCAAAACCTGCACCTCCCGCACGGAGCCGGCGCCCCCGGGCCCGGCCTCGATGGCGGCCTGGGCGATGCGCAGGCGCTTGCTGTGCAGGACGATCCAGCGGGTCTGCTGCGAGACCGCCACCTCGATCCGGGCCGAGCCGGAGAAGGTCAGCGTGGTGAGGTTGGGATGGATGAGGAGCTCGTAGTGCAGGGGCACCACGTGCCTGGGCAGCCTCCTTTCGCCCCACGGGAACGGCGTGTGGCTCCCGCCGCGCTGGTCGGCGCCCGCCAGGCCCAGCAGCGCGAGCACGAGGGGCAGCAGCCGCGCAGCACGCGGCCGGGCGCTGCGCCGCGCTGCCATACCCCACCGACCGGCACGCACAAGCGGCGCGGAGGAAGGAGGAGAAGCCGCGAGGAGCCGGGACGCGCACGGGGTCCCCTCCGCGGGGCAGACAGGCAGAGCCGCCCCACCGCCGCTCCGTGCCCAGAGCGAAAGCAAAAGCAAAAGCGAAAGCGAAGGCGAAAGCGCCGCTCCGCGCCTCGCCGCGCCCCTTCCGCCATCGCGCCGAGCCGGATAGGAGGCGGCGCAGGGCTGCGCGGCCGTTACGGCCGTTAGGGCGCCCCGGGCGGGCTGGGCTGGTCAGGTGCGGTACGCGGCGCGCCGTCCCGCCGCCGAGATGGGCCGCGCGGCCCCGCCTTTCCCCGCCGCCATGTACTGGTTTTAAGCGTAGCTCGGTGGAACTTGGTATTTTTCTGGTAAAATACGTGCTTTTGCTCTTCCCTGTCAGAGCAAACCGCGGGCCGTTTGGGCTGGGCCGGCGGGGCTACCTAACAGGGTCTGCTCTGAGGCGATTCCAGGCTCCCTGGGCGCAGCTTTATATTCGGGTACGTTCGGCAAGGGACTGCCCAGGGCTTGGCCAAACACTGGGTGGAAATACATCCTTTATCAAAGCCTCCGTGCAGAGGTGTAATTTATTTCTCTTAACGGAAGATTAAGTGGTAAGGAAGGCGTTGCCATATTTTAGTACTTGATCAAATTGGAGTTTTTTTCTTTCAAGGCTGTAGCAAAACTTAAGGAACAGAATACTCGTTGCTCTGAAAACCTTAAAATACCCGCTTCTAATACTCTGAAAAATCTTGTGTGTGCAATTTTTCCTTAATTTCCTTCTTAACACATAGCATAATTTCTGTTAGTATTTAGATACCAAATGCTATCGTAACAAGTATAATCTTCAAATAGTTTTTTAACATGGTGCACTTGGAGTACATAATTGGGAAGGTCAGTGGGTGGTTTTATGTCATTTATTTGGGGGGACAAAAATTTATTTATTTTGTCCCCACTATGCACAAATATTTTTGAGGCAAGAAAATGTTTGAAATGTCAGTAAATTCAGTATTTTATCAGATTTTAATCAGTGCCACACTGTTTACAGTTACACATACTTTTGAGTATTGCACTGTTTTGAAAGTTGAGTATCTCCACTTAAAAGTGTGATGTATTTAAAAAGGTGAGACTAGGTTCTGCAGAATGGTAAATGAAAATCCTATGAACAGGCAGGCTGTTTTCAGGGACATGCATAAAAACAAAGCTGACCCCTCCACAGGTTCCTGGCTTGCGTTTGAAGAGTTCTTATTTCTGTCATTCTTTTTTCAGGATAATTTGTCAAAGGCACTCTCTCATGAAGTTTTAATTTGTAGAAGATATTCGTGAAGTTTTAATTGGCCAAAATGAAATTCTGAACAAGCAACAGTACCAAGAAAACAAAGTAATTACGAAAAGAAAGTTTTTGTCGGCTAATAGCAATGTTGTCACTACTGTATCTTTTGAGTTTGGCTGGAAATAATTATTCTCTTAATGGAGAAAGGAATGTAGCTTTCCCTGAAGCAACAAACGGGCAGCCCTTTCCTTGGAACCAGCTAAGACTTCCAGGCTCAACAATTCCAGTGCATTATGACCAATCCACCACTGAATTCATCAGTATTCACAGGCACTGTGGAGATTGGAATCACGGTAACGCAGCAAACCAGAGCTGTAGTCTTGCACAGTAAGCATTTGAAAATCACCGAAGCATTTATTGAGCAGGAAAATGCAAAGAGACCAGCAGATATTAAACAATTACAAGTTTTAGAGTAACCTCTGCACAAGCAAGTTGCCTTTTTTACCACTGAACCTCTTCAGATGGATAGAATTTTTTTCCTTTCAATTAACTATATTGCCAATCTTTCCAGTGGCTTTTGTGGGTTGTATAAAAGTATCTACAAAACCAAGGATAGTCAAACAAGGCAAGTAGGGAATATTAACATTTTCACACAAGAAAATTTCTTACATGAATATTTGCTAATAAAAGCACTTAAGAATGCCAGGGTTAGTGTTCTGGTAAGTAAAATTATATTTTCCTGTCTTGGTTGTACAGCAATAGAAATAACAGTTTCTGTGGCCTGCCCATACAATCATAAAGTTGTACTTGCTCATCTGTATATCATGGAAATAACTTTGCCATAACTTTCTTGATAAATCTCATTTTTAAAACCATTAGTAAAAATAGTATTTTATTTTTCATTGATTGCATAAAATGCTGTAATATTACAAAGCAATTACTATGACTAAACAGAAACTGCTGTTTATTTCCTTGTGTTTCATATAAAACAAATGACTGCATTGTCTGTTATATCAAAATCTGCGTTATCTACATATGGCTTTTTCATCATTTAGATCTACAAGTAGATTATCAGCGTAAGGAGTTAGAGAGAAAAGTGACAAAGATAGACCACAGTATGACATGATGTCTGGTTCATCTGTAGCCCCTTCCTTAAGAAATATGATTGTTAATATGATTGCATGCTATTCTATCAAACAACAGCTGCAATAGCAGCAGGAACACTTGTTGGGGTATATGAATGACTCAAGTTGAAGCATAAAACTGAGAAATCTAGAATTGCTTTGTAGTCAGTGAAGAGGAAGTGTCCTTTTATGAATACCTAAATAAAACATGATTTAAATCATTCTTGGGAAGAGGCCTGTTCTCTCCATCAGCTCTGAAAGAAGCCAGGTGCCTATCTGCATATGTGTCACCACGTTAGCCATTTTGGAAAGTGACATAAATAGATTTAAAAAAAAATGGCAGGAATAAAAATATCATGACCTGGACTGCCTTAGAATCAGAGGATCTGTGTATGGTGGTTTTAGCTCATTATGATAGAAACGTGCCTTCCAAATCAAATGCTTTGAAATGCTTCATTGTTGCGTAGCAGCTTACATTTCCTTTATCTAAGCAGCTGTATTTAATAGTTTTAATTTGATGGTGGTTGAGTTACTGTTGCTGTGGTAGATGAAAAAATACTCTATTAAAACAAAAAGCTTTCTGTATTTTAGATTGCTAGCTTCTACTCATTTTGAACCAACTTCAGCCTGCATGGCATTCCTATGTTTTGATGAGCCATCCTATAAAGCTAGTTATACCATAAGGATTCAGAGAGAAGAGCAATGTATTATAATATCTAATGTGCCAAAGGTGAGCTGGGGCTGGGGAGGGACTGTTAATCTCAAAACCTTTACCTTCTTTCTATGCCTTTTTAATGAAACAGGTAGAGTGCAATTTATACATGTACTATATCATGCAAAGGATTATTTTATGACCAGTAGTCTGAAAATTGGAAAGCACTTACTACTTTCTAGTGGATGTGAAGTGTTTTGGTATAAATGACTGAAATTATTCTTCATACAGATTCTTCAATAACTTAGTATCATGAAGAATTCTGTGCTGTAGGATATTGGAGGGTTTTTTTTATACTCTTAGCAGCATCTCTAGTTATATATGCAAAGAAAATCTCATGGCCTGTGTTCTTTAATAGTCAGGCTATAATGATTCCTTCTGGCCTTAAACTCTACAAGTATAACATAAATTTTACACCATAGTTGTTTGTTAGTAAAGGATAAGATTTTTTTTTTTTCCCCCCTCTCCTCTAGGCAGTGCTGGAGAAATATCTAGAGGTGATCTTCTGAATTACAGAAACTTTCTGCACTTACAAGCTGCAGAATAAAAATCTAATGACACAACTTGTCAAATTGTGTTGAATTTTGTCTGTGATTGGCTTTTAAATGTACAGAAAAATAATGCAAGGGAGTAAATGAAACCAGCTCTTACCTTTGAAAACTCACTTTGTGTTTGTCTTCTCATTCATTCTGATATTATATTGAGCACTGTTGTAGTAAAAAAGGTTAAAAAGGTGACATATTTTTGAAAAGTTAAATATTTAGAAGAAAAAGAGAGTATAATATATATCTTTTTTTTTTACCTCTAGGTAAAAACTTTGAAACTAGGCAGCAATCTGTTTGAAGATCATTTTACAGAGACTGTAAAAATGAGTACCTATTTGGTGGCATTCATAATTGGTGATTTCCAGTCAATCAGTGGCACAACTTCATTACGAATTGTGGTAAGTTTGAAGATGATCGTCATTTATTTATAGAACTTTCAAGATAAAGTAAATGTGAAAGCGTACCTATCCTCCTTATTGACTTCTGCCAAAGTCTTTAGTCTTCTGTATCTGTTCTGTAATAGTTCCCAAAACATTGGTTATTTTAAGCCATGAAATTATTAGTAAAGTAAATCAGAAATATGCCCATTGAAATCAATGCAGTTACACACAGTAGTTGTACTGTAAATACAGCACAAAATTATAGTTAAAATAAATGTGAAGTGAGCAAATCTACTGTGTATATTATTATTATGGAATTCTAAGTTTAAAATAAATGAGAGGAACAGCTCTGAATATATATGTGAAATGCCATTTAGAGGTAAATTCTGTATATTTTTCTAAGGATGAAACCAGAAAGCTCCTTTTCAAGTTGCTATTGAAACGTTCATACAAATTTTTAGAGTGTCATGTTTGCTTCTTAACTTTTTAACCACAACATTTGTAAATTCTTAGCTATAATCAACTAGATATCTGTTAACATGCTCTTTACGAAATTCCATCAGATTGTTTTATTAACAATCGAGAGATTAAATGATAATTTGGTATCAGAACATCCTGCTTTGGTATCAGAACATCCTGTTGTAAACTGTTGTCAAGGAATATTTCCAGCTGTAGCAGAAGAAAGAAATTTTATTCCTCCTTGGTCAGAGAGGGGTACAGTATCCTTGCTGCAAATGAAAAGGTGAATTGGAAAGAATCAAGAATTTGAGAAAAAAGATCACATAACCAAAATCTAAAGAAATGTAACTCTGATTTTTGATCTATGACAGTGATCTGTGACACTGTCACTATGACACTGACCTAAGACTTTGAAAAAAGATGAGAGAAATCTTGATGCAGAAAATACATATATATTCAACTGATAAGTTGTCCACTTCTCCCCCCGCCCTCATTATTCTGTCTTTGAACAATAAAGAAGGCTAAAATTTAACCATGCCATTATTATTGATTCTAATAGTCTGTGCATAACACCTTTCCAAAGTAATCAGTTTCTTTGATGAAAAATTAGGAGTCAAACCTAGTGGTTAGAAATGCAGAGAAGTCACATAGGTGCTTGCCTGTGTTACTGAAGAAAAATAATGTAAGTGAGAATGTACAGGTGTGTTCTTATTTTATAAGAACATTCTGGAGTTCATTCTGGAAACATTTTTCATCTGTGTAGAGGAATGTGGTGTAATTCTTCCTTCGGATAAACTAGATGAAAAGCTTCTCAATAACTTTTAGTGTTGTGCTTGAGCCACTATTGAAATTCTGTTTGACTAATGGGTGTCTGTATATACCTCCAGAGAAGCTGACTCAAGCCCGGAAGTTGGAACGCTGGAAGTTGGTGTTAAGATATTAGAGTTCTATGAGCAATATTTTGATTATCTCTTATCCACTTCCAAAACAAGGTAAGTAGTTGAAAATAATTTGATATTTGTACCTGCTGTGAGGTTATGTGGAATAGACTATGTTGAAACTATTATTGCTACTTGTTATTTATGTAGTATCTATAAGAAATTCATTACTAAAAGCGTGAAAATGGAATTTCTTATTCACAGTTAACTTTCAATCAGAAAAGACACAGCAGAGAAGAAAAATGAGGGAAGTGAGGAAATAAAATTATAGATTATGTTATATAATATAATGCTGCTGCATATAGAAAAATGGTCTTTTTATATTATTA
>JAUBNY010000589.1:2617119-2641612 GCA_032275445.1 Crypturellus soui
TGAGGAAGAACTTCTTTCCTGTGAGGGTGACAGAGCCCTGGAACAGGCTGCCCAGGGAGGCTGTGGAGTCTCCTTCTGTGGAGATGGATGCCACCCTGTGCCCCATGCTCTAGGTGTCCCTGTTGGAGCAGGGAGGTTGGACCAGATGATCTCTAGAGGGCCCTTCCAACCTTAACGGTTCTGTGATTCTGTGAAAATAAGAAACAAAAGCTTAGCAAATATATTGGAAATAGCATAACAAGGCTTATTTTTCCACAGAGGCTATATTTAAAAGAATAACAAATTAAACAAAGAAAAAAAATCTTATTGTTGTCTTCAAAATCTGTGAAATGTGTAAGGATTATGCAGAGGATTAAGTTGTGTTCTAACTGATTCTTAGAGTTTGGATTATTAGCCCTGTATGTTAGTCTTATTCACACTAAGAAGCCTAATTCATTAAAAGTATATTGGATTTAGTATGCAACTAATATGCAACTAGTATGCAACTGCCTAAGAAGTTTCAAAAAAGCAATTGGAGCACACATACCTTAAATTGCTTGTGCAAAAGTAGAGGAGTCGGGAGTTGTGAAAGTGAGGATGAAAAGTGTGGTACCAAGGTTGGTTAAATGGTAATTTGTTGATAACAGGCCTGAATGCCGAGTGTAGAGGAGTACACTTTTGAAGCTGGCTGTTCTTAATAGCTAATTATTAGAAAAGGGAATGTTTCATATCCTCAGGGACAGTTTCAGCAGAAGAATTTTACAGTAAGCTATGGACATAAATGGTGCCATTAGTGGTGCCTCTTTACAGTGATACTTACTTTAAAGGAGTTCATAACAGATTGCAGTGATTCTTATGCTCAAGAATGGTTAGTGCTAATAATGACAAGTTAAGAAAACAGAAAAAGATATTTTCAATATGACTTGCTGTTCTTGTATTTTACAGACTTGTTCTGAAGAGAATTTTACTTCTGGTAAAGTGAGGCTACTCAACATGTGGTAAGTACATGAAGTGCTTAATTTTTTTCAGTTTCTTTGTATTGATAATAGATTGTAATTCTTTTTAGTATAACCATGATTGCTGATGTAAATTGAATAAAGAGTTTATACTGTCTATCTCATTGAAATAACTGTACTACCTGAGCAGGATGGAGTAAAATTATACAACTGCTCTCTATCTGTATCCATATGAAAATGGAATGTGTCTCTCCAGTTGCATATCCTTGGGGAAAATGCTGAATAAAAAAATGAACTACATATACTTGTTCAAGGGAACAAAATAAACTGAGGAACATAAAGATACCTTGAAACTTCCAAAAGCTCATGAAGTCTACTAGGTAATTTAAGTCTTCACTGAACTCTTCTGTGAAATATCTCAGCTTCACAAGACTATACCGTGAAAAGATACCGGCAGTTGAGGTTTACTTAGGTTTTAACATAACCTCACAGGTACTGCACTGTCACAATCTGCATCATAAGAGTCCTTTGAAAGAAATGGACAGATAAGAACAAAGCATACCTGTGTATACATTTCTGAAGCCTCAGATATAAGAAAGTAGATTTTGTTTAATTGCTACCTATGTGCATGAGCAAAGAAAAGTCACAAACTTAACCTTTCCCTCTTTTCTCCTCTTTTTCCTTGGAACCTGGAGTATATCAGTTTTATTTCCAAACTGAGAGCAATAACTTTATAGTTCCAGAACTTCCAATAGTATATTTGTTGTTACAAAGTTAATAGAACAGACTTTGGCCAAGGTTGTGCTTGGTATTCTGTTTAAGTTCAATTTAACTACAAAGGTATTGCCATTAAGACTTAAAGGGACAACCTGTGA
This sequence comes from Crypturellus soui, assembly GCA_032275445.1. Classification (NCBI taxonomy): domain Eukaryota; kingdom Metazoa; phylum Chordata; class Aves; order Tinamiformes; family Tinamidae; genus Crypturellus; species Crypturellus soui. The sequence goes on from JAUBNY010000589.1 coordinate 2,618,930, forward strand.
GCCTTAAAGGGGCAACCTCTTGTTGTGGCTGTGGGGCTTCCAACTTTTTTGTAGCAAAAGCAATGACTGACAGATTCTTAACACCTATTTTGAAAGATTCACCGTTATCTTCTGACTCTTTTGTTTTACAGCTTTGTTTTAAGGTAGATTTACAGTTGCTTGCTTTGGTGTGCTGCAAGACACTAAACAGTCAAAGCATCTGTAAGAGTCTTTTCTAACAGTTGCTCCACTGTTAAGGGTAAAGTTAGGGTATGATTAGAATACATTAATCTAGGTTGAAAATATGTTATATATAAGCTCTGCCCTCAACCTTTTCAGAAAATCTTCAGTCCATCTTTTTATTTTGTTTTAATTACCAGAGACTTGGAACTGTGTTGCAGAAAATGATGCCAATTCACTGTAATGGTTCAGATTTTTTTTCATGGTTTACTAGTATAACGGAAGATAGTCAGTTTTCTTGTGTTACTCTCACTACATTTACTTAATTATTTCAGAGTTTTTCTTTAGATACTGTGGAAATGACTAAAATTTTACAGCAAATGAGTGTGTGATTGCTGATGCCATCTGATAACATAATCTGAACAGAGACAGGAAATACTGAGTAAAAAAAGTTTGTTTTGTTTTGCATTTTTCTGAGTATGACCATCACTTCAGTGAACACTTTGATGCTGCCAAGATAATGGATACCTGGACTGTTCAGAAAGGACTTCTGTTGATTATTTTTGAACAAAATTGGAAGAGAATCAAAATAAAACCGAAACGCTTTTTGAAGGCCATTATCCCAGATGATCCTCAGCGGTCCTTGATGTAAACTGGGTATAAATGCAGAGGTTTAGAAAAGTATTTCAAATGTTTAAAAACCTATTGGTGTTTCTCATTTTGTTCCTTTCTACTTCTCAGGTTCCGGTGGCATCTTCCTTTGACATACATCATAAGCCATTCCAAAAATACTGGAAGATATTCAATGAAGACTCATTCAGATTGCAGATTCATTTATCCTGTTACCTGCTACCATATGCTATCCTTTTGTTATTGATTGTATTTATTGGATTTGGCAAAAATAGCTAACTTTTCCATCCAATGACCGAGCCAAGAAAGTAGCACTTGTTCTGAGTAAACTAAAAACTGAGGCTCAACTAAATGTGAAATTAGAACTCCTGTAGATTCTAACAAGAGTATCCCATCCTGTAGTTTACACATTGGGAACATGGTTGGTCCTCGCAACTGCTTCTCAAGGGGAAGTTTTGCGTCAGAATAGCTCTGCTACTATAATGACATATGGGCATAATCACCAAAGACACACTAGTTAACGTTTCTTAAGTTTAAGTGCGAGATTTTGTATTAACTTAGCCTGTACAAGGTTAAAGTAATACCTTCTTTCTCTGCCATTTTTTTTTCCTATGAATAGCTAAAGATGTTAACGAACCAGATAAGTAATATATTTCCTATCTACTGTCCTTTCTTAATCAACAGGAAGCTATTTTTTATTGTCTGTCTACTTAGAAAAAAAATCTGTAATATTAAAAAGCTCAACTCTGCATGTGTGTGCATTCATGTGTGTCTTTTTAAGAGTCTAGTTTAATTGTTACTAATTTTAAGGACTTCAAAAGCAATGCCTTGAAATCTTCCGGTACATTTCAGATCACTCTTTTGAAGTATAAATGCTCTTATGCATTTTAGGAAATACCATTAGTGTGTTTATTTAATTGTTTTAAAAATGTTTTTCCGGCTTCTAGATACCACAGAATTGCAGGAAGATGTCCGTTGGTGAAATTTAATGTGAAAATGAATGGTTGTTACGTTGTACTCTATGACGGAAATGGATGGGACGATGTAATTAAACTGTTGAATGAGAACAACCCTCTTCAGCTGCCAAGACAAATCTGATCCATGATGCTTTTCATTTGGTCAGGTAATACTAGTTCTGTAATATAGTAATATAGCTCTGTTGAAAGGCCTGGTTTACCTGGAAGTGATCTATCGCTTGATGAAGAGGAGAAGTATTTCAGATCTCGTAGAAAGTCTAAAAGTCCTGAGTCCTGAACTGTGCCACATTTTATACATGTATTTGTTTGTTTGTGTATTCACCTGTTAACATAATCTGCTTTTATTTTTATTGATGCTTTGTAGTGACAGATAGCACATTCCGTATACTTCAAAGAATGTATTATCTGTAATAAACCTAATGATTTGCATATAAAATGCTTTGAGTTCAGTTTATTTGAGTTCAGTTACTAATTCTACTCAAAATCCTAAGTAGTCTTAGTACAGTGAAAGTCATTCCTTATAAATGAACAGTACCATGTTCTCTCTGCAGCAGTACATTTTGCAGTATTTTAAACCAGTGATTGACAAGCAGACCTGGAGCAATGAGGGCTCTGTTTCTAAAAGAATGCTTCCTTCCGATCTTCTAGGGCTCACACATGATCTGCAGTATGTTCCTTGTGTCCAGAAGGCAACTGAACTTTTTAACAAGTGCATAGAAAGTAATGCAAAAATAAGGTAAATATTTTTTTTCTTATAGTCCCCTTCTGCTTAAGTTTCTTTTACTTTACCCTGAGGTTTTATTTTTGCAACATAGACTTTGAAAGAAAAGCAATTTCCCACAAAGTATATGAAAATGCTTTTATTACCTGAAATGAAGCATCTTCAGAAAGCCACATATTTTAATCTGTGGATTAAAGCATAGATTTATTCAGCATAGTTCCCTGTCCCTTGAGGTTTTCCTCCTCGTTTGATGTGCCCACATAAACAGTTTGGAATCTCTGCTACATGAGCTAACACACCAGTTTCTTAGCTTAGCACCAGCTACAAGCTCTTATTTTTGGATGTAGAGTTTCTGGGTCTTTTTCTTCATTGCTGAATACTCATGCAGAGTCATGTTACGTTATAGCAACAGTATATAACGCATTCTAGTTGTTCTCTCCTGCATCATTTTTTAGGTTACCTGTGTGCTCATGTTATTTTTCATCTTGTGTTTAGTCCTAATAAAGAGGTGGAGTTTTACTAAGTAGGTCAAAAATCATTTGTTGGAATACTTATGATTTGCAAAGAATGCACAAAGTCCACCAGAAATATATAAAAAAATAGTAGGAGGCAGTGAGTTTTATCACTATTCCAAGCAATGGCATAAAACAATATGTTAATCACTACCTTCTTATGAAGAGACTTAATTGTTCCTTCTAAATGGACCTGCCATCCTCTTATATATCTGATATATAGTGGATTATAGTTACACTTCTTTGAGTTTCAACAAGACTTGACCTAATTCTTGAAACTGATTCTGGTGTGGTTGTGTGTTGTGTGTGTGAAGTTTCTCCGAAATACAGAAGAACCAGCATGCCCTGAAAGATTGCCAAGAATGAGGACGCAGTGATGCACTGGGCTGGGAGACACTTGCATCCACACACTTTTGAAAATTTCAAGTGAACTCTGTAGAAAAGCAGCCTCTGTGGCCCACTGTGCGATTGGGACTTGCTGGTTCTGTGCCGTTCATTTCTCTTCGCTTTTCTGTTGGAGCATTTATGATAGATGTTTGTTGATCTTCTTTCATTACTTATCTATGTCTTGCCAACTTCCAGCATCTAACAATAGGAAAAGCAAAGACATGATAACTCTTGTATGCATCAATGCATGTATTATTCAGTTCTTCCCACCTCTGTTGAAATTTTATTTTTGTTATATGTGCTAGGGAGTTATATCTGAGTTCACTAGTGTGCCAAGTTGGGCAGAAATGTAATTTCTGCAGGATCAGGATAATTCATTGTATAATTCCACAGAAGAAATTCAAATCTGTAAAGTACCTCTTTGTCATACTAGACTAATAGGAAGACTATTCTAAAACTAGAACATCAATCACATTTAATTTAAAAATGAGGGAAATTTCTGTACACTACAGTGAGATAATTACTGTGGAAAAATTTACTCCCTTATATTCAATATTTTTTCCACTGTTTTTCAGACATAAAAAAAAAAGGCAAATATAACTCCAAATGAAACCTTCTTTCCTGTTTAGTGACAATCCCTCTGATGTTCTGGGAACTGTGTACTCTGTTGGAGCCAAAACAGTTTCAGGCTGGAATTTTCTTTTGGATGGATATAAAATATCCATATCTAGTGCTGAACAGAGAAAGATTCACTCAGTTCTGGCAAGCAGTAAAGATGTTAGTAAGTTAGCAAAGTAAGAACCATTCCATATAAATTATTATTTACTTCCTCCTTACACTGGTGGTCCATGCACTATATCTCGGGTCTTATGAATCTCACTGACTTATTTCCAGTGGATGCGTGATCTTTATTAGTATGTGACACACTTTTGGCATCATACGGCTGGTGAGGTTGAAACAAAGTATTTTGACTTGTTGAATCACTTTAAAAGAAAATAACAAATGTTTTTCCTTAGTTGAGTTTCTCAAATTAAAAAAAATAAATGTTGCATTTATCAGCTTTCAAAGTGATAATTTGGAAGTTTAAGAAATAAAAGGAGGAGGGGAATAAGTTTGGTGAATTAGTCTCAATTAACTTGTTCTGCCACAGGAGATGTCATTGATATCATCAAAACTGATGTCATTTTAAGGAAGACTTGCATACCGCTGCTCTGAGGCCTTGAAATATCTTACTGTGCTTAGTATGCAATTGAAAACGGTAGAAGTTAGATATAGATACATTCTATAGCTGCATGTAGTCAATGAGTACTTCATTTTTGTAACCTGTCTGAGAGTACAATAGAGGTCTGATCTTTAAATGTATTCCCAAATTCTACAGCTGAGGCTTATCTTGCTTTTATAATGTGGGACTTCGTAAAGAAAAATTGGAACAGGCTACTAGAAAAGTTAGTATTCCATGGTTACGTGCAGCAGTAACACAGGGAAGGTAGCTGCACATTTTGGGAAGCAGGAAATCAGGGACAGCTGAAACACTGAAACAGATGGTTCATGATCCACTGGACTACTGTTGTCTTCTGCACTCTGAAGTTGTATGTTGCTGCATCTTATGTCAGTATTGGCAACAATAAGTGTAAAAGCTAACAGAGAAAGAAAAGAAAAACCTCAAATTTCTTCAGTGAAACTATATGTTGACTAGCAATAACACAAAGAAATAAGGCCGGGGGATAGAAATGAGGACAGTCCCCATTGGGATGTCAAGCTCCAGCAATAAGAATGCATATAATTTTAAGCAGGTTAGTCAAAAGTCAGATGGCAGTGGATGTAGCTGGCTCAGCTGCAAAGCACTACTGCCCCCTATCCTTTCATACTGCAAGGCATGTGAGACCCGCAGAGAGAACCTGTGTGGCAGTGAGGAGAAGTATGAACTGGGCCGAGCTCATGTGGACTTTTAGTGCTTGCAATGTTTTACATGCAGGTAGACTTTATAATTCCTAGCTTCTTATTTTTCCTTCAGATTTCCCTTGGGATCCTTCTCTGTTAGAATCATTATGGTTGGAAGAACATCACAGTTTTCTTCAAAACAGGAACTGCAAAAAGTTTGTTCAAGTGCAAATGGGCATTTGGGTTGGAAAAATGTAGTCAGAGGAAAATAGAAGCACATCTGTTAGAAAACCCACCCAAAGGCTCAAGCCAATCAAACGAGTCTGGCATTTGGAGAAATTTCTCCACCTTTGTCTGTACTTTCCTATCAATTCAGCTGTGTGCTTACATAGTCTCCATCTTCATTTTTTTTCCCTTAGTATCATTCTGTATTTGTCTCTATCACCCTATTCTCTTTATCTCTTCCTTCAGTGTCTACTCTCTCATTAATTTCTTTCGCTTTTTAATTTGCACTCTAGAATTTTCATGCACAATAGAATTTGTTTTATGCACTAAAAAAAGCATTGAGAAATGGACTTGACATTTTCCAGTCATATCACCTGCCTTACTTGCATGTTAAATCTCTTTTCCCACTTTCTTGCTTGTTTAGGTATTAAATTCATTTTGAGCAGAGAAAGTATTCTATTAAGGTACTATTAGAATAGGTCCTATTCTTGGTTGCTTACTGTGACTATGGTAAGTTCATTGTCTTGCAGAGAAAATGTACTGTCTAACCAGATGGGTTTTCGTTTTATTCCTGCTATGCAGTACATCATTCTGCAGCTCTTTGTAGATTTAAGATTATGAACTCCCTGAGAGTTCTGTACTTAAAATTTTAAATAATGTATGTGCCCCTGCCCTTTGCCTAGTCCACACAGAACATGAATTAATTCCATTTATTTCATCCCTTCGAAACTCAGCTCTTTAATCCAAGCTCTCTGAGATCGTGATTTGGGTTTTGAGGCTTCACAATTCGGTTCTCCATGTGCTAGTTCAGGTGGGTCCTGTCAAACTTTAGTATATTCCCGGGGTAATAGCTTTACTCAAACCTTTAAAATGGCTTATTGTGTTTGTTTATAAGCTCCACTTGATCAGCTGTAATTTCTTTTTTTTTTTTTCCCTTTAATAGGTCAAGTTATTCTTTCAGTCTGCAAAGGAGGAGGTATCGCACCTGAGAAGACCTCAGATTGCACTGGAGAATATAGAAGAAAACATAAGACAGTTGGAAAGAAATGTAGCTGTATTAAGAAAGTGAATGTTAGAGAATGTAAAGTGAAGGTGCTTGAGTGAAAAATGGTGCTGTTTCTGAGCATGAGTTTCTCCTCTTCCTTTAAAGAATACAGTAGCAATTGCTGCTGTATTTTACTCTTGCTAAAATGTGATATTTGGTTAATTAGAACTTTTCTATTTACTGATTGTTTTAGAACCTTGGGGGAAACTTGTTAATAGTGCTTCTTGAACTTTTTATGTGCTGCTGCTTACATCTTTAAACCAATTGGAAAAGACAATGAAAAAGTGTGACTGAAGATTCAGAATTATGTTTGTTTGTATGTTTGTATGCTTCTGATTTCACAAAAGAATCAATAACATATTTGACAAGGTCAAGGTAGGCTACCCATATAATATGGGTATGATGCTAAATTATTGCTGAGCTTCACAGGCTTTGTGGTCTCGTTTGTTGTTTGTTGTCCTCATCAGGGATTTCCTCTGTTTTTTACTGAGCAACTTCCTGTACATTTTGTCTTTAGTGAACTGAGAAAGATGGAACAACTTCTCCTAAAGACAAAATGCTTTTAAAGGTACAGGATAGGAACAATTTCATTTTTGTAAAGCCTTAAAATAAATTTGCTTCTGTCTCCTTAGATTCTTTTACAATCTAAGCTTTCATGTATGACTATCAGCACTCCTTTACATTGCCTCCGTGTGTCCAGTGGATAACAGAGATTATAACGGATGGAGGAGGGTGTCTTTGCACCATCACTTTGCTGACTATTGTCTATGAGCTGCTGTATTGTTGGTAGAGGCAGAGAGAATTTTCACTCTGAACTGCCTTCTAAACTGTAAAGGGGATTTTAAGAAATGTGCTAGCTAAATAACCTGTTGAATGCTAAGTGGTGTAAATATCTTCTTGTGTCCTGAACTGGAAGAAACAGTGGCCTGAGAAGAAATCTGCAGTGACCATGAGAAATGTGAAGCCATTTTGTTTCTCTAGGAGGCTCAGACTACTGATCTGTGATGCTCACTGCCCACTGCTGCAGTAAACAGTACATCTTGATATGAGAGGGACATTGTATTGCAGGGGTGTGAAAACTCTTTTCAGTAAGACCACTCTTGTGAGTACTACTAAGGAGCATTGTGTTTTCAGGTCTGTTATTTTAATAAAACTTGACTATAACATCTATTAGTCTTAACAGGGTTTAAGACGAATTGTCTTTGAGCTTGTTACTGAAATAATGTAGCAGAAAGAGGTGGAGGAGCATTTGCCTTTTTCTCTGTACAAAGCCAAGCAAATAGCTTTCCACCAATAAGTACATTAATATTGTGGAATTCATGTTTCCCTTGTTTTGCAGCTGGGAGTTTTGAAGCAAGGTAGGTGCTCAGTAAAACTGAAGAGTTGTAACTGGAAAGAGCTGTTTGTTTTACATGTCAATCACTGTGAAGTACATAAGATTTCAAGACATAAATCTCTTATAAACAATAGTATTTGTAGATTGAAAAGGGAAAAACTCTTGTATGTGACATGTCAAAACAGTTTACAAAGTCAAGCAGTTTTAGTTACGTAAGTCTCTTTTCCAAATAGTGCTTGGAAAATACATTGAGAACAAACAGTAGCATTCAGCAGTGAAACCACATATTACTAAATGCTGGTTTAATTTTCAAGCATAAGACATAAAAAGTTATCATTATGGCAAACTACTGTAATCTCCGCAGAATATTTTGTTTGTTTTATTTCAGGGCTTTTGGCCTGATGGGTCATTGTATTGGGCTCTTTTGCTTCATACTAGCCAGGGCAGGGATAAGCAGTGACTTGAGGTTTGGATTTAGTATAAAAGGAAATGTTCATGAGCTGTACTCCAAACAAAATCTACTCTTGCAGCTGATGCTTGAATTGAAAACAAAAGTGAAAATAGAAGGCATACTATTTAAGGCTGCAGAAACTTATGAGATACTGCAGAGTGGTTGCTTGTAAAATAAATGTTTTTTTTCTTTCTTCCTAGTAATAGTGTCATCACACAGCAACATCTTCTTAGAGAGTTCCACAGAAGAAATAAAAAAGGTGAGCTCACTTAGATTAAGATGGAGGTTTATAGTTTTAGCACGTCACTTCCTTTTAAGTAATTTCAGTACAATTGTCAGTCATTTTTTAAATATTGAGATGTGCTTAACTCCATTAATATTTTCTTCTCAAGTCTTCAGTAATCAAAAACAATTGTGATTGTTTAGTTAGATGCTGTGTTCATTAGGCTAAATTAAAAAAAAAAAAAAAGCTTTTTTTTCCTCTTTTTTTTTTAAGATATTAACTGTCTCTTGGTTTTCCAGGGAACAGGGGAACTAAGAACAGGTGGTGACCCTCAACTGTAAGTAACTTTATGTAAGTCATCTTGGCCACATTCAGAATATGTCAAATTCTTGGAATTAAATATTGCTGCAGGAAGCCAGGAAGAGATCATAAATGACTAAGCTTTACTGCCAGATGATACAAAGCACTTGAGTAGTTGCATGCTAGACAGGCTGACAGATACACAGTCGCTCCCAAAAGCACAATGATGTAAATATATAGTGATATACATATTATATTTGCATATATGTGAATAGATATGCAAACTAAAGAGCTGTTGCAAAAAAAAAAAAAAAAACTTTTTTTATTTCTTTAGTCTTGTTCTCCAGCGAAGGAGTAAATAAGCATGAATATGGAAATCTTCTTCCCAGCACATGTAATAGTATCAAATATTTACAGCATTTTCTATGTGGGTTTGATGAGCTTCAGGACATGCTACACAGTACAGATCTTTAGGAGGGCTAACAGCAAAGCAGGTACTGGGGTGAGAGGTAAGTGGAGAGAGGGAGGTTTGGTTTTGCATCATTTGTGAGCCAAATGCTGTGTGTATGAGGAAGGAAAGAAGGGCTAGGGCTCACCGTTAGGTCGAGTGAAGTTTCCTTTGCTGGACCTGAAATCCAGCCAAGTACTTAAGCATGTGTCTTGTTCTAGTTACAGGCCATTCCGTTAGGGTTATGGCTTTATTGTGTCTTCGGGCAACTACCAGTGGTAATAAAAAGAATATACTTAATTTTAAATGTTTAGATAAAAACATTTAAAAACATAGTGCTGTGTATTTTGCATATAAGCAGTTCACAAGTACTGAAAAATGTAATAATTGAAGCTCTGACTATTCCTATGGTAAGAGGGCTCTTCTGTTTTCTTCAGAGAGTAAATAATTTACTGGAAAATGGAATTATTGTCAAAACGTGATGTATTCAAATCAAACGTTTTCAATGTTTTCAAGGCATAGGCCATTTTGGTTGGATAAAACCATATCTTCCTGCAAAGGAAAGAACTTCCTTTGTGTGCATTGGCAACAGCTTTTCTCTGCCAAACATGACTTATTGGAATTACTGCTACAGCTAATTCTTTTTTATTTTCTGGAAACTTTTTTTTGACAAGCCAAGGAATTAAAGTCCATGTGTTATACCCTACCAGTGCTAAGCTATTTCTTTGGAGCTGTCTGAGGCTTTCTTGTTTAATATTTTCACTTTGTTGTGATCTGTTTATCCTAATCTTTTTACTGTAAGCTGTACAGCTTACAGAGAAGAGAGGGTAGCTTGTAGAGAAGAGAGGGTTTTTTTTTGTGGGAGAGAAGGCTGACTTTATCATCTTGCACAGCAATGGTCTTGAAATCAGCAGTTAGTTTTTCTATCCAAGGATGATTCAACTGGCAGGAAATCAGAAGGAAAATATTAGAATGTTTTGTTCATGAACAAGTTGCCTTGAAAGCTCCTGAAGAATGAACAACTGGCAAGTAATACCATGCAAGATGGAAGATGGATTTGGCAGGTTGTACAAAAGTATATAAAGTAGTTTTGGTGGGAAAGCAAGGCAAGACATCTTTATATATTATCTAGGCTCTCATGTCACTTCTCCTGTCTAACATCTTAAGAGAAAAATTCCAAATGCAGATGTTATTTTATCCTTCACACTTAGAAAGTTTTTCTTTTTGCTCTGCAGATTACAGTGTTGTGAGAAATTCTGTAGCAGCTACCATCCTAATTATTCCACGAAGGACTGCTTTTGATTTGGTAAAGGGCTTGCTGCCAAAAGAGAGATTTTGTGGCCTTTAGATTTGAATACTGTATTTTTTATTTTCTTGTAAAAAGCTAATTGTTCCCTCCATCTGGTTTAACCTAACGAAGCATCACCAGCTGTGACAGTGTTACTTTTGATGGAAACGACAAAGGGGCTCCTTGTGGGAGTCTGGCCTCCTCTGCAAGGAAACTGCAGGCTAACTTAAGATTTTTTTGTTTGCTTGTTAATTAGAAGCTGCAGTAAAATGACAGGTCGTATTATTTTTTTACAAGTCAAATTCCCGAACAACAAAAAAGCTGTTGTTAGCGACAGGCATATAACAGTTAAGTAATACTGCTGAACTGCTGAGGTTCTGACTGCAAGAACTAGCATGTTTTTGACTAGCTTTATTTTTCTGCATTGTATAGCTCACTTGTACACTGTCAATGCAATATACAAAGTAAATGATTGCAATTTAATAACTCCATAGGGCACTGATGGGCTAGTAATGAAGCAATAGGCCTTGGTTATAAAATTTACAGTTTAGCTTTTCTCCTTCATGGAATGTCTGTGAGTTTTTCTGGTTTTTATGGTCTTTTTTATGTATACTTGTTAGTCCAGTACTCATAATGCAGAATTTTATATGATAAATAGTTCCTATATCTCTTCTGGAGTCTACTTATACTTGCAATGAATGACTTTTGGCTATGAAACAAGCAGAACTAGTGATTTAACCTGCCTGGGCAACAAGGCACAGATGAATTTTCCAAGAAAGTTATTGTGAACATTGCTGGGTTAACACAAATCTTAGCAACAAACATTTGACATGAAGTGCTCCTGTGAATCCCCAAAAGGTTCAGGCAAGATCTGCTCTCTGCACAATTCTAGTAAGTTAGAGCAGTTGTAGTACATCCAGTTTTATAGCTCTTTTAAAATTTTGAAATTACTTAGGTTTCCTTGAATTTGACAGTTTGCATGGAAAAAAAATGACTTTTCCTGTTATATCAGGTAGGTAGTCTACTAAGTAAAAAAGACTGCATCAGTACATGTTACCATCTCGCAGTGTAAATGCAGGTTTTGATAGAGTGTAGAGACAAAATAAAAAAAGGTTAGAAAACTTTTCTGTTGCTTCCAATTCTTAGAGACTTGGGTGTGAAAGCAACAACAGTCACATGTACTGTTAACAACTCAAAAATCCAGCAGATGTCTGCATCTTTATCAAATGATGGCTTTTTACCTCTTGGAAGCAAAATTTTCCTCAATATTCCGGAAGTTATTGGCTCTTTAGTCTAGATATTAAGCATAGGAGCAGATCTTGTGGGATGATCCTGTTAGTATAGTAGAAGTATTGCATAAATACTCTTAAAATACAGACCAGAACCATAAAGTTAACAGAGGCCAGGATACTGCAGGCTCTAAATTGCATGGGCATGCATTTGCAGCATCCGGCACTTCATTATGAATTTAGCAAATTTCAGCATCTTGTTTTCAAGCATCTCAAATAACCAGGAAATTTATGGGTGAATTTTTCAAATTGGTGCAAACCTCATAAAACACACTTGAATTATTGAAAACTCTTTCTTAGCTTAAACATGGACCAGTCCACTATAGATCATTAACTTAAATTTCTTCAGTTAACTAAATTACATTCATTTCTCTTTTGGACAGTTAGTAAATGAGATTGAGATTCAATGAGTGGAATTGTTACTAATTGTTACTTATTCTGTTATTTCAAAAAGCCATTCTCCTTCAGTATTCCACTGGCAATACCTTTATGTTGTCTCTTCTTGTATTTAGACTGCACAGGCTCCGGGATTTATCTGTTTTACAGATAGAAGAACTGAAGTATGTCCTTATAAAGTAAAATCTTTTGCTTTCAGACAAGTTAGGAAATGAAGTAAATGCCTATAAACATGTCATTAAAAATATCTTTCGTGTGATACATTGCTTTTTCTTGAATTGGAGTAAAAGTTTGCATAGTTTGCTTTGTTTTATGCAGGGCAAACCTCAAACATGAAAAGGTGACTGAAAGTTTTACCTCTCTAGACCAGACTGACACTGATGTTTAATTTACCTTGTTTTGGTAAATAAATCTGTTATCAAAATGCTTCTCATAAAATTCCAATAATTTTACTGCTGCATCTAATGCCTAGTTTATCTGGCTGCTAGGGTCAGTCCTCCTGGCTCCACTGCTTTTAGCGGTCATACTCCAAATTCTTCATCCTGTAGATCAATTCACATTTATTTTTTGCAATACCTACTGCAGTCGGTCACTGGAGAAAGTTGCAGTAGAAATTGTAGGCAAGAGGAAAAGTTGAAATGCAAAAGATGTAGCAGAGATTTAATTGAGGGGGAAAAAGAAGTTGAAGTGAACTTACTTTGCTAACTTACCTTATATTCATTCTGAGACATAGATTCTCTTGGCTTCAGGCAACAATTCCAATTTTTAGAATTTCACTATTTGCATGCTGTTTTTCTAAAAAATATATATCATTTACATTAGTTTTATGTAGCTACAAAAGGCTGAAACTTGAACTAACCTTGATTCTTGCTGGTGTACTTTTTTCAGAGTCATAGTAAAATAAGCTTCCAGAAGTCTACCTTCAAGATGAATTGCTTAGATCTGAAGAAATGCAATTTTAAATTATTTCTGTGTTTTGAGAATTTTTGCAAGCTAGTATACTGATTTCATATGTTATATCCTTCTAAAATTTCTATAGAAAATACCAGTTTCCTCACTATGTAGCTGAGAATGTCATAAAAGAAGAGTTTTGCTCATTATATTCTGATACCAGCATTACTTTTGGTCCCTCTAGCAAAAGACTTGCAATAGCATTCAGCAGAGGGTTCTGGTCTTTAGATTTGTGTTTTTATTTCTAAACTAACACCTTCCAGGGAAAGACTTTTGGCCCAAATGGCATGCTACATGATCCATAAGATCCATAAAAACTTTAAGTATTTGAGTATCTTATAGGAAACATGGGGATTTTAACTGTTCTTAGTATTTTGATTTGTACCTAATTCAAACTGTTATACTGGATTCCTCATTTCCTCACATTTCCTCTGACAGTAGCACATATAATTAGACTCTGAATTTTAATTTAGTATTTCTGCACTATAAATCTTTAACGTTAACATTCTCTGGTAACCTCTTACGTTTGAATCTTTCATACCTTCAGGGTGCAGCAGCATTTCAAACATTGTCTGTATGTCTTAAAAAAAAAAAAAAGAAGGCTAATAGAAGTCTAACATTTTCAAATGAGCCTGTGATTCTGGAAAACATGCTTCTAATTAATATTCGATTGGTGTTAAGTCATGGTAGTTAATTTCTTATCCCATACTTTATTCCTAAGTCTCAATTCATTTTTTTTTTCTGTAAAATCTAGAGGGCTCAAGGAGTCTCTGGAAAAATTATACATTTATTTGCCTTAAACATCCTAAACTAGGAAAAAAGGTTGTGAAAATCGTTCTGTAATTCCAACACAGCTTTGATTGATAGCTTGTTTTTGCTTATTTCATTTATTTTTTTAAATGTGGTATTTCATCTTTTTCTCATCTTAAGAGACCTAATTTTTTAAGAAGAAAGGGTATATTAAAATAAGATAAATGAAGGACTGGTCTTGGAACATGATTTCCAGAAGTATAGGAACTGAAATGTCAATAGATAGGGTTTAGAATGGAAAGTTTACTAAGTCATTTTCAGATGTGGAAACAAAATTGTGCAGTGCAATAGCATTAAACAGAGTGAAAGAGGCAGCTTGAAGAGATGCATCAACATAAATGCAAAGAACAGGGGCAGACTTTATCCAGGTTTTTATTTGAAATGGTGTCAGATGAAGAACTTCTTTTCGATGGTCCATTTATTGCCCAAATCAAATATGAAACTAGCCTACAAATGGAATCATAAATATTAAAGCTGATGATGTGTGGTGCTATCTTGATGAGGAATAAATCATCCACTCTTGGCAAATTATCTTTCTTCTGCAGAAAATACCTTTCCTTTAATGTATTTTAGAGTTTTATTTCCTCCTTGGAAATTTCAGAACATGTGAGGGATTTTTTTTTATTCTCTGTTACTAAATTAGTCACTCAGACTCATACAAAATGAGTCATTCCAAGTTAAATCTCCTTCTGCATGGTATTTTACAAAGCTTCTGCTTTTAGTATATATTGTATAAGGAATTGTACATTGATGGTGTATTGAGGATGGAAGAGTAATTGGAATTCTTAGATCTGAAGGTGAAGATTTTTGGGGAGAAAATTATTTGCATGCCTTAATATTTGATTTACTTAAGGTAGTCCTAGTAGCACAATATAATCTTTGTGTAGTGGCACAGTCCTTTACAAGCAAAGATACATTTTTGGAATGCATATGTCAGAGGCAAGAAAAAGTACAGTGCTAATACCTGTTTTTAACAGCAGAAGCACATAAAAGGTTAACTGTCTTTGTAGCTCACAGAACAAATGCTTCCTAGATGGATGTTTGGTGAATGGTGGTGAGTGGAAAGATTCCTTAAATTCCTCGTATCCAATCTGAAATCCAGCATAAACCATGCAAATAAATTAAGTGTTTGGCACTTTATCATAGGACAAACTACATGGCAATCCAGGAGAACCCAACGATACAGAAAGCTCCTGTGTAATCTAATTCCTTGGAATTCTCAGTAACCTCCAAGTTACTTGCTTACGTAAAGACCATTAATACCGTGGGATCATGACAACTCGTCTCTGATGGACAGCTTAATGATTATAGTTCACTAATTGACACCCCTGCTCAGTACCATGTAGGACTTTCACACTGGTGGAAAGTAACATTTGTGAAATTCTGATTGCTAGGTGTTCTCTGAATATACGAGCTATGTTCAAGAGAGTTCCCAAGGAACATTTTTATGCATCAAAATCCTTCCCTCTGCCACTGCATGTTTCTTGTTGGTATTTAAGGCACATATTGGCCATCGTCTTTCTGTGCATCCTCTTTCTGTACAGAGAAGAGAGACCTTCGCATGGCATTCTGGATCTCTTCCCAGGCCATGCAGAAAAAGCACTCAGTTCTTAGTCCTGCTAGCCTTGCCTTCCTGTGCGCTGAACAATGAAGTTGTACCCATGAAAGCAGATTGTGGATAAGAAGGAGAATCCTTATGAGGGAAAAGGTTCAGCCTGGGGGTGTTCAGACCAACTTTTCATACCAGTTTCTATAAATTTCATGTTTACATTTCCACGTTTCATTTTAATATTTCATTGTAGGAATAGAAACTGTAGGAAAAGTGAGACTGGACTTTTTAATCAGTTTTTATTAGCTTCAGATATTTGATAACACTTAATATTTATTCATAATTGATTTGTCATGCTCTTCCCTTACTAATAGAAAATTTTATGATAGTTTAGTCAGCTGATCTTACTCAAAACAACAGAATAAATACATTTAGATCCTTTCTGGATATGAAACAGCATTGGTATTAACCTCAAGACACTTACACCTAATTTTTGTGACCTTGTCTTATCGTTATTGGACTGCCATTGCAATTTGATAGAATACTAGTGTATCTGTGTGAAAAGACATTGATTTATATTACCTATCAACTTACATTTCCTGTCAAATCTGTGTAATTTCATAGCCTTACCAACATACCATTTAGCATAGAAAGTAATTAATTAGCACTTACAGAATGTTTTTGAATTCTTAAATGAATCTTTCTACATGCAAAGGTTAGTGTCAATTATTTTTGTAGTGCAGTCTTAACCAGATAGCGTTCACAGAGTATATTTCTGAAGAAATGAGAGGAACAATTTTAATGCACAATACTATGAATGACTGTTCCTTTTGCTAAAAAGAAAAGCAGCTCGTAATTGAGTCACTGAGCATGATAATACTAAATTTTTGTTCAGCTGTGTAAAGTTTTCTGTTCCTCATATCTGTTGTAAAGCATAAAATTATAGAATGGGATGTAGTAAATGGCAATAATTCCTATTTCTTTCCAGAGTGCTGGAAGCCTTCATATTATATAGCAGCAATGAAGTCAAATATGATAAAACTTACAAGTAAAAATCATTCCACATTTACACTGTGTGACCTCTAATATAATTCTGACTAAGCAACACATAACTTTAGCTACGATTTAAATTATTTTTTTTTTGACTATTTCATGCTTTGCTACTTCAGGAAGCTTGTATTTTGAAGATGCTCCAAGATTTCCTACCACAGAAGGTCAGAAGGTATTGTATAAAGGAACTGTAACTATCTGAAGAAGTACAGCTACAGGAACAAAAAGGATGGTAAATGGTGAAACAGTATAAGCAACACACTTTGGTTGTTTCTTGAAATATATGCTACTTTACTTATGTGATGATGATACAATAATTTCAAATTAGAAGAATTTACATTTTGTGTAGAATTCACTCAGAACCTCACATGAGGTTCCTTGGCAGGAACCTGTACTGCCACAGCCCCGTTCACCTTGCACTGTCTATGCTTTGACAGTCTCCCAGCCTGTTTGCCCCTCATGAGCAGCCTCGCTCTTCCGGTTAACAGTGATAAACTTTGTTTCAGTTGCTGTGAAATAGCTGATATGGTTAACATCAAAATCTTATGGGCCATGTGTTCACCACGGTCATGTAATCGTTTGCAAGATACCATCTGAGGCCCAGGTTCTGTGCAGCAGTAATGCTGGCAGGTGCACAGCTGATCAGCTTTCAAGGACATAACTGTGCAATTTCTGTGTGCTAACATGTGCTCCTGCATGGTTTCTGTGTATCTCGTGATCCTTTTTGAAAACATGTTTTTCTTACAAATAGGTATGTCTTTCTCACGCTCAGGCCTCATGCATGACTGTTCCTCCTGGTCTCAGAGAGATGACTCCGATTGCTGTTAGCCTTCATGTAATGATTTTGATGCTGCATTAGATAAGGAATCAGAATTTCCTCTTTTATTTTCATCCCTTCTTATCAATCAGTAAGCATTCTTGCTGTGTTATGTGATTTCTCTGCATCAACTTTTTTTTTTTTTTTTTTTTTTTGTAATTCACAGTTTTAGTTTACTGCTTAGCTTATTTTATTGAACAAACTGGAACTCCATGCTAATGTGATTTTGGATTAGTAATACTATTGCAGTGAATTGTCTATGTTAGCAAAACTGTTGTGAACAGTGTAACACATAAGCAAACCTTTCTCAGCTAGGAGCCAAATTTGTCTCACACTGTTTGTCTGGAGTGTATCAATAATCAACTGGTTAGACACTAAATGATGCAGGATGAAGCTCTGCAATGGCAGTCGTCCATATTGAACCAAATGTGCTATATAATGTGGATTCTTCTGCGTTCTTATAGCATGTTTGAAAAAAGAATGGGATGCTCCAGTCCCTTAGAAGTCTAGATGTAGTACAGGCCAATGCTAACCTGTGCATGCATGTTTTTATTGGTGTGTGTGCCTGCATCCAAATGTATCTACTGAGTACATGTTCAAATGACAGGTTTTACAGAAGGCTGTAGTGGATCTGTGATTAAAGACTGAATATATTAAGAAGATATTCTAGGCTAATTCTATTTGCCTCTCTCTGTATAAATGTTTTTAATTGGACTATGTGAAAGTATATTAAGTGTATCAGAATTCACTTTTCTGACTTTTGATCTTCTAGTGTTCAACATGTAACTTCCAGACCCATTAGCACAGCAGTATGTAACTTATTAGAAGATAAAACCTTGTGGAGGTGATAAAATGATAATATGTTCTGCTTCTGACTCTGGAGGTTGAGCTTGGAAAATGGCCTGTATTCTAGTTCTTCAAGTTGGCAGCCACCTGAGATTGTCCATCACAGGATGCTCTCTGACTCCAGGGAGAGTTCACTTAGAAAGTGCACACTCTGAACCTCATTTATGGGGCAGTAGAGCCTGCTAGGTTTTTCACTGGAGGTAAGATTAACATGACAAAGTGAAAAATACAAGGCCACATTCAAGGGGGAATGGTGCACCTTCAAGAAAAAAACAAAACCACCACACATTGCATACAGAATTGGTCAGTAAAATAATCCCTCTATCCGTTCTTTTCAGAGAGCCATGATGTATTTCTGACACTGGAAATAGAGTAAAATATCATCCCACACCGTCCGTGGCCTCTCCAAGTATCTGTTGAAAACTGGTTAATGGTCCTACTTCCTGCTACTGAAAATTGTGTTATTTGGTCTCGGGCCTCTTTCAGCAGGCAGTTGTTTTTATTAGCCTACTTACACATGAAATATGTGACATCATGACGAGTAAGGAAGAATAAACTATCAACATGAACATCATGTTCCTTCTGGCAACAGAACAATCTACCACAACACCCCTGTCAACACCAGAATGAAACCATTGACCTTGGGACCCAGCGAAACAGGGAAGGGTGGAGTGTTGTTATGAACAGGAAAAGGGACAGAAACTACATGGGCATATAACAGTTTTAACTGTAGCATTAGTCTTTCTTTTTCCATAATAATTAGATCTGGACTAATATTGTAATACTGTAAAACAGTAATATTTCAGTTATACTAGCAATAAATTCTTGGTTCTATCTATCTAGTCAGATATACTTCCTCTTCATCAATAAAGATTTTGAGTATCATACTAGTCAACTATATCCTGCAGCTGATGTTAATTGAGAAAAACAGCTGACTTCAGTGGCCACAAATCCATTGACAGAGCCGAAGAAAAAAAATTCTGGCTTTCATTTCATGTCATTTTTCTTAGTCTCTTTGAAGTTTTTGGCTCATTGTTCTTTTCCAGACAGAATACTTTATTTTGCTAGGAGTCTCTCCCACTATACCCCAATGGGAAATAGTATTTTCTGTAAGTTTCCATCTTTTCAAAAATACTTGATGGAAAGCTTATCTATAAATGTAGTAAACTGTTATGATTGTAAGTGTTAGCTAGGATCATGTATAAGCAGAGCAGCAAATGGAGAGTTTTTAGAGATGTGCCTGGGAAAATAATGCATTTGGGGAAAAATAATTAACTTTGTAGAGAGCCATGATATATTTCATAGTAGTAGTTGGTAGGAAAGAGGTCTTGGAAGTGACTATGTATTGTTCTTTTAAAATGCTTTGATTAACAACAGAAATGTTAGGGATTGTTAGGAAATAAAGAAAAAAAAACAATGTAAAACCCATTGCTATCCAATGAACTAATCTGTGGCATTGCCACAAGCTAAGTATGCTGGAAAATGGATTGCCTTTTAAAGGGATGCAGTAGAAAGAGCACAGAGAAGGGCAAGAAAGGTGATGTGAGTTATGGAATGGCTTAAATATGTGGAAAGACTGAGTAAACTAGAAGTCTAAAGATGAAGAAGAGGGATGAAGGTAGGAGGCCAATGAAACTGTAAGGAGAGGCTGGTATATGTAGGTATGTTTTTCTTATTCTTTTCAGTACAGGAAAGCTATAAGTAGATGACCAGGCATTCAGTGTGAGACCAGAAAAATAGTACTCTAGGCCTTGGATACCTGAAAATTATTTACCATGTAATGAGCAAAGAATATTTCTGGCATCACAGGAAACCTTAAGGTCTCTTATTTTACTTGGAGAAAAGAAATCTACCAGTAAAACACTTCTTTTTTTCTATGAGAAGCTGAAGGACACAGAGCAGCTCCTTAACTGAAAGTAACATCTTCTTCCAAAAAAATTAAATATCTGAAGGCCCATATTCATCAGTTGGGTGAGTTATAAAACCACCTCTTATCTCTCCGTGTTTTGGTTTATGATATTCTGGTTGTGATGATCAGCACAGTATTGACTCATGCTCTAATGGCCTATAACTGATTGCTGGTGCTCCTGCTCTCAGAGGGAGCTGCCGTAACTGCAGCTGCAATTGGACTGAGATGGTGCTTTGCAGAGTCGAGGGGTGCAGCCTCAGGCTTGCTTTTCTGCATCTGAGCATCTTCCTGGCAGAAGCCAGGAAGAAGGCAGGGGAGCTCTCACTTTCTGCTGTGCTTAGCCTCTCACTGCCTTTAATCCCTGTCACAAGTCAATGGAAACAGCGAACAGTGATATGTAAAACTTTCGGTGTCCTTGAAGTGGGCGGGGAACTAACAGATCCATAGGCTAAACCCTCTGGGGGATGTTAGGAATTGTAGCTGTGTTGTGGAAGCGTTTATGAGTGAGTGTCATAACCAGAATAAGCACAAGAGTTTAGACACAACTAAATGTTGTAGTAGTTAGATTTATATTTATGTAACTCATTTATTTTCTTTATGGTCAGAGAGCACTGGACTGGTCCTGGAAAATGGGGCTTATTTACCACTCCATATTCGCTCTGCAGTGGTACATTTTGTAGTAGTTTAAGCCAGTGACTGAAGAGCAGACTGGGAGTGATGAGAGCCTCTTTCCAGCAGAATGCTTCACTCCAATCTCATGGGGCTCATCTGTGACCTGCAGTACTTTCCCTGTATCCAGAAGGAAAATGAGCTTTTGAGCAAGTGGATTCTAAGGGGTGGGAAATTAAAGTGGCTTTGGTACTTCCTTTCATTCAAGGCTTTTTTTACTACATGGTTTACTTTTCAAGCAGAGTTTTAAATGAATGTTAATGAAAGTTCTTTAGTTTTGGTGTAATTATAATAATATGCCTAATATCAGTTGTTTCTATCAGGTGCTTTTTAGAACTTTTCCTCTTTCCACTCATAATGTCTTTTCTCCTGCTTTTCAAGTGTGCTAGAATAATTTCCAGATAATTTAAGGGATCAGACTTGAAAAAACCCATGTACATAGGCATTCTCCATGATCTGCTACCTCAGCACTATGTCTGCAAAAGTGCAGTTGTATTTCAGGAGTTATGTGTCCTTGTATTTATCCACCTAATTATTTTTTATTACCTCTATTTTTCCTTTAAACAATGTAACAAAGTACATAGTTTTGAATTGTATGCTTATTTTGCTACTGTATGCATAACTTATGGTGTAATAAATGCCTGGCAAAATTGTCATGAAACTGCCAAGGCCAAGCAGAAATGTATATTCCTGCACCTCTCTATCCTATAAGGGAAAGGAGGTAAGAAAAGGAAAGAGGTAAAACAATTTGCTCAGCTAGACAAGGAAACAATTGTCCTATGTTAAAGGGTAAAGAGAGCTTTGCTGGAGAAGTTGAGAGTATGGTAGTTGGACTTATATTTTGCATAATATTTGATATTAGGATGCCCTTAGGGACAGTCTGGTTTTATACCAGATGCTGTTTGTCAGCTGTAATA
This sequence comes from Crypturellus soui, assembly GCA_032275445.1. Lineage (NCBI taxonomy): Eukaryota > Metazoa > Chordata > Aves > Tinamiformes > Tinamidae > Crypturellus > Crypturellus soui. The sequence continues at coordinate 2,640,716 of JAUBNY010000589.1, forward strand.
ATGTCACATGGCCAATTTTGATGCAGTGTTACTGTCCAATGTGCAGTTCTTATGCTTGCCATGTAGTACAGGAATCCAAATGCTTTCATTGACCTTTTATACTCACTCATTCTGCCAGGCAGTACTTCTAAATAGTACAATTTAAATGAGACAGCAGCCTGTCTCATTGCTGAGTGATGAAAAGTCCCCACATGTGCACTTCACTGTTTATGGACTGGAATATTTTTCCTTGCCTTTCTCATCTCATGTACTAAGCTGGAGTTTTAATACTAGCTACCCCAACTCAGCAGTGAGGGAGTGTCATATTTAGCCTACAATTACCTTGCCCAAGAAGGAGAGATTAAGGCAGGGTAATAAATAGCTGATGAAATCATCTGTGACTTTTGGAATATTGGGCAGATTTCCAGCTGCTGGAAAAGTGCAGCTGGCATGTGCATTCAGCTGAGCACTTGAACTGAGCTCATTAGCCTCCAACATGACAACAAGACCCACTCCAGTCCTGTTTCTTGAGTGTACATAAATTCCTGGGAGGATTAAAAGCGAGTGAAAACTTGATCTCTCTAGATGTATATGAAATATTCATATTGCAGATTTAAAATTCTGCACATTTTATTAGCTTTTTATAAAATCTGTCTTATTTTTATGGAAAATTTCTACAAAATCATAGAGAATAATCTAATTTAAAATGTTTTCAGAAAAGAAACATGAAGTTTTATGATGTTTTACTTCTGAGTCTATATGAGACTCAAAATGAAAATAGATCAAACAAAATTGCAGGGAACATTACAAAAGCTAAACATCATAGAATCACAGAATGCCGAAGGTTGGAAGGGGCCTCTAGAGGTCATCTAGTCCAACCCCCCTGCACACGCAGGGCCACCTAGAGCACCTGGCACA
>JAUBNY010000589.1:2641712-2657048 GCA_032275445.1 Crypturellus soui
GTGAGGCTGACCGGCCTGTAGTTGCCTGGGTCCTCCTTCTTGCCTTTTTTGAAGACTGGCGTGACATTGGCCTTCTCTGGAAGGACTGGAAGACTCTTGTGATGTTCCTTAGTGCAGACCTTTAAAGGGAAAAAGAAAAAAAGAGCAAACCAAATAGAAAAAAAAACAAATAGGAAAAAAAAGTATATTGTATTTGTATGACACATCATACATTTTTGCTGATATCAAGCAAGTTAGCCTAGTTTAGGGGTCCACATACAAAAGGAAAAACCTTATCACTTACCACAGCTTTCTGTGATACTATAGCCTTTCAGCTGCTCCTCTACAGACAGCCTTCCCAGCTGGAGCACCAGGAGCAGCAGGGTAGAATTGTGTCCTGAAGAAGCAGGACTGTCTGTCAGATTCAGGTGCAGAAAAGAATAAACAGTTCTGTGCTTTGACAACTAGCAGGCACCTTGAAAAGGTAGTAATCATCTTTACTGAATTATTTAATGCAAGATAGTACTAAAGTCTTTCAACAGAAGAGCATGACAATCTCAGTAGAGGTTTTGCGGAGCTCTATTTTGTAGAGGCGTATTTTGATTTATATAATCGCTTTCCTACATAGTTTGTTAGTAAGAGCAGTTTTCCAGGCAACGGTTCTTGTGTCTTTGAACTTTTCTAACTTTTTTTTTTCCAACTACCAGTCTGCAGAAACATTTACATTAGAACATTAACTATAAAGACAATTTAAGCCACTGTGAAATGAGTTCTGAAGATCTACAACTCAAGTTCTGGAGATCTACGATTCAGATATGCCAGAGCATTAGGAAGATCAAACCGTATACTTCAAAAATAAACACTCCCTTTGTTGTAAACAGAACCTAAAGTCTTTTAAAATGTGTTCTGATAAACTACTATTTAATAATGCCACTTATCATTAGTTATTCTAACTTCTCAAAATCATGATGGATCTTCTAGACTAGACCAATACCTCTCTTGGAGCCTCCTCCAAGGTCACTGCTTAGTCACAAGCACACTGAATTTATCCTTCTTTAGTGCAAGGCTGACATTCTTTAGTGTATGACAGGATTGGCTGCTAGAAAAACAGTGGCTGAAAAAGTAATTCTGTAGTCTGAGCAGTAATTTGGCAAGTGTCCTATGAACCTGCTACTTAAGCATAGCAGAATCTCCCTTTCAGCAGTAAGTACGTGCTCAACTAAACTGCTGTATTTTATGGAGAAGTCTTCACTGAAATTCTGAATAGCTGTGATAAGAAATTAGAATATATATTGTAGCAGCATCCATTGAGCATTTTATCTTGAAAAGGTACCTTGAAAAAATTGTGCTCTTGAGACCTTTATCTTCTTAGCACATTTGTCTGGAACATCAAAATGCTTTAGCTGTATTTGTTGATAACAAATTGCATAAAAGCTGTAACTAACCACTTTCATTCCTACAGGTTAATGAAGATGAGTATGGATAGTGACAAAATTGAGACTCAAGATCTGCCAGTTCTTCTTCATGCTATGGTCTTGAACCCAAAGTTACAAATGCTTGGAGAATTCAACTGCACTTAAAATGTTGGTATCTGCTTGCATCTTGAGCTATTGTTGGCAGAACATGCTGCTAAGTAAGCAGAATAAAGAGTAATTACTGTGATTAATCATTTATGATTAAGCTATTTACCTTTCTTTTGATAGACTGAGGTGTTTTTAAAGAAGAGAGTACAAAACACCAGTGTCTGAGCTATGATGTGGAGAATTGAATTCTGAAGATTTTGAGGTAGTATTTCAATGTGATGTAGATGTCACAAAAAAAAAAAAAAAGATTTCTAAGCAGAAAAGGGGATTTTTTTGCTTTTTTCTATGGAAAGATTTGCAACTTGGATTTTCAGAACTGAGAATCTGAAAAGGCTTCACTGCAAGGCATTGACTTTCATATTCTGAAGCTAAGTAATAAAGCCAGGTGTTTATGAAGGTATTTTCTGTTTAGCACAATCAATCTAGAGTTATTGACACTTAGCTCTGTTATATGCCATTGAAAATAACATTTCATAAAAATATGTGTTTTCATTGCCAAATATCTAACTGCAGTAATCTGAATTTCTGCTAGCTGGAGGGGTTAAGCACCTGAGGTTTACCAAGTTCTCCAATATTTTATTCTTTTATTGTGCTTCCCAGCAGGATTCTATGCTTGTTGTTGTTTGAGCACTTCAGAGTTACCATTGGCTACAATGCTGCAGTTGGCTAGTAACAGGCAAGTCATTGGTATATTGAACTGTTCAATAAATTGTCATCTTCTAAGACTTTTTCTCCCCCAATTTAAGTCATTTCTATGTCTTACTATATGCCTTGTACCTTCAAAGGAAAACAAACAAACAAAACTTGTAAAATACAAGTTTGTAAATACTTGTAAATACAAGTTTCTAAAGTCTGCCTGTAAAATCCTGTCAGCATGGAAATGGCCTGATTATCACCTATGTTATTTGTTGGTCTTAGTAAACTTCAAATAAACTGTAGATGCCCAGCTTGTGTTTAGATGACTTCTGAGAGGCAACTCAGTGTTATTTAAGGGGGACCAAATTTTTGAGATAGTCGGGTAGGTGGGAGTGTAGCACTGAGTAGCACTTTTTGATGCAATTCTAGCTTAACAGTTTGGTTGTAAGTTAGGGTTTAATAAATCACATTTTCATTTTTCTACTATCTTTTGTGCTTGCTTTTAATAGCAGTCATTCAGGGTGTATGCATGGGTATGAGGAGCAGGAAATTTTCTTTATCAGAGAGGCAAGGAGAAAAGATTGAGTTATTTAGCAAGAAAAATAGTGCAGAGAAAGAGTTAAAATGTCAGAGATTTTACCTCTTAAAAAACTCTTTAACCGCAGAGAAAACATTTGCTGGTTGCTTTAGCACTCAGTCTACATCCTGGCAAGAGGTAAACAAGGAACTTGAAAAAAAATGTAAGTTTCTGCTTAGTATGTTTCATTTCAGTCAGGCGGGAGACTAGACGGACATGGAGTGATATTACTGCAATAGGAAGTAATATAAAAGAAGAATCTGTTACTGTTTGGTAGGGCAGAGACATGTTTTTAAGTGGAACCATGCTGTCCTAAGTAAAAAGAAAATACATTCCTGTATTCTATATTTCTGTATTATTGCTGATATTTTTAATATTCTTGCTTTCTATTAGAAATATTATCTCTAGGACTCTATCTTAGTTTTCTTCCAAAGATAAGCTAGAAGACATTTGTGATTTTCTATTAATACTTTTCCATATTTTAGGCATCCAAATAAATCAAATAGCTAAACAACCTGAAATACTCTTCTTAGTATTACCTCTTTCAGGGTGGTGGTGTAATAATATGATGAGAGGAAAGAGCATTAAGGTGGAAGTTCAGAGAGCTAGATAATAAATTGGGAACTGTTTAATTTTTGTACTAGTCAGAGCTCTCTATATATAGTATGGTATAATCTAGTGTCCTCCAAATGTGTTGCTTTAAACAGTGGTTCTTGTTGTAATATATGTATCCCTTTACCATTTATATAGAAAGAGTTTTAATATTCTGATAACAGTCCTTGATTTTTGGCTCTGCCTTGAAAAATATATGCAGTTCATGACACAGACAGGCATCTGATTAAAAATCAGTGTGTTCAGATGTCACAATGTGACATCTCCAGTGAATTCTAGAAGCCAAAATTGTATACTGTACATATGTTTCTGAATCTGTAAATGTATACATTTACATATATCTTTCTATTGCTCCTCTCTTTCTTATGGGAAAGGGTCACCATTAGAGATGAGATACTGGGCCAGAGAGTTTTATAACAAATGGGGTCCTTACACTTTTCCTTTCTTTAGAACTGCCAAGGTCAAATTTATTTTAATCATGATTAAAATGATGGGTGCTGTCCTGTATGACAAAGACTATCTAAAAGAAAAAATGAGTTAAAGCTGTGAGGAGAAGAATGGCAAACTGGAGGCATAACTGGCTGGTACACTACAGAAAAACAAGGTGACTTGGACTCCTGTGATGTTTGATTTCAGAAGTAACTTGGGCTTTATTAAGATGCAAGCCTCTGCTAAAGTACAGCACCTTACAGGTCAGGATAAGGGAAAGTTCATAATCCATTAATATGGTTAATGATTTTAAGCATATGGTTTACAAGGTATGTAATATCTGTTAGAAACTGCTCATTTGCTAGGTGTGTTTGCCTGAAAATTGACCGAGTCAAGGTATTGATCAACATTTCATATTTAGATGAAGGTTTCCTTTAAGTCTCCAAAGAGCTGAATCTCTGATACCAGTCACTGGGTTTGTGTTTGATATCATCACTAAAAGCATCAGGTGGCCAGTAGAATCTCAACAGCCTTCAAATAATTTTCAAGACTCCTAAATAATGTTCAAGGCTTGAAACTACAAAGTCAGGTGTTATCTGTGCTAGTAATGGAGATTTAAATATAATATTCATCCAAAAAGAGTGTCATAGAGCAGAGAGTTATTATGTTTCAAAGCTGGCAAGAACAAACATAGATGCACAATGCTGAAGGAGAATTCAGAGGTCCTTCATGATTTGGTGAATGGGTAGTAGATTTGGAAAGATGATCTACTCTAAGAAAAGGTCTGTGAACAGGTTCAACAGTCTGTCCAAATACAATACTGTAAACATCTGCCTGGGGGTTATACTTTGTTTGTTGCTTGGCAATAGGTAATAGAATACATATTTTCTTTCTTAGCTCCCTCTCTATTCAGTTGTTCAAACAAATTACTATTTTTGTTTTATTTATGTCTGGTAACAGAAGAAAATGAATGTTCTGTTTTTAAAAGTGTTTTGTTTGCAGAATGAATTATCTCAATGGGAAGGACAAAGAATACAGAAGTTAGATTAAAAAAAACAAGGTGCTCTCATACAAAGATGAATTGCTACAGAGAAACAGTCCAGTGAAAAACACATGACCGAAGTCACAGGACCTCATTTTTACATTTGTTTCTGTGACTGACCTGCTATATGACTTGAAGTCAAATAACTTCTGTATTTCTGTCTCCCTTAAGGCATCTCATCTCCTGCTGTTGAGAAGATTTCACAATCTGTTTAAACTTCCTCTTAAAAACTTTCTTTAAAACAGTGGTTCAGATGGGTTCTTCTCTCAGCAGGGGCCTGAATGTTTCACTAGAATTAATAGGGCCACAGACTTGGGAGAATGTTATTCTATTTCTCCTCTTCTTTTGCAGATCACATGCTCAGTTTAGTTTCTCCCTCTGGCTGAAAGTACAAACTGCTGCCTCACTTTTTAAATTTGGTATTTCCAAAATAGGTGAAGCATGAATAAGTGAGATAAACAGTGTGAAATATCACACCCTACTTTTGCCCCTCCTCTCCCCTGCCAAATCAGTGAGCAATGTGTAAAAGCACAGAAAGGCAGCTGGCTTGCTCAGGAACCCATAGCACAGTGTTCTAGAGGGCTCTGGTGGATGTGTTCCCATAGAAGTATTTAGCCAACAATCATGATCTGTTCAAGTTAGTCAGGAGATAAATGTACTTTGATTCTTACTTTTTAAAATTTTTAGAAATTAATAAGTGACTCTTAATGGAAAGAAATTGAATTATTTCGTGTTAAATCATACTCGCATCTCTCATGAAGCGGATGCTTTTCACTGTGTGAGACAGCTTAAGACTATGCAGCAAGGTTTTCAAAAACGCATGCTTTAGTGTGGATGTCTAACCTGATTTATGCTTTTGCTCAAGTGATTAAGACCTTTGGGACAGCTTTGCGGAGTTCTTTGCTGCTAACCATTAAAGGTAGATAGCTAGTGTAGAAACTTTCAGCCCGTTCTAGCTTCTGTGCCCAGGAGAAAACAGACTGCTGTCAGATGAGAAAAACTGAGGATTCTTGCTAATAGAATCTGGTATGTTCCTTTCCCTAATAAGTTTGGGGACCTAAAGCTTGAGGAATGCTACTAGTTGGAGCAGCATTTGTCTTTACAACTAAGATGAAAATTTTATAACCACCAACTAATTAATTCCCATATTAGCCCTGAAGTACTAGATAGGGTGGACTGGAAACTCACTGTTTCCAGACCTGTTAGCAGGTTTTCTCTCTCCTTGATCCTTGCTGATTTTTCTGGTATTCATTCAGAATCAAAGGGGCTGCTACTGGCAGTAGCCAGTCAGTGCTCTGTTAATATTTTTCAGTTTCTGTAGTCAATTTGCTCCACATTATATTGTTTTGCAGGAAATAATTATGGAGTGATATGTTTGGAGGGGCTGAGCTCAAGTTCAAATTAAAATACTTCTGATGATGCTACATCTACCTACTGTGAAGAAGGTAAGTTAAGCCAGAGATTCAGAGATTCAGTTGCAATGATGCAATGAGCTGCCACTAGTTAACAGGTACATGATAAAGGATTGTGTGCATTCACTTAGTCTGATTATTTACCACGATTGCTTGTTTCAAGGTTGAATTAAATATGAAATGTAGACAACTCCTAAGACATTCACATTTCAGATGACATTGGCTAGATTCATCTCTAGATTTAGGTAGGAATTCCATCTCTGATCTGACACATTTTCCCAAATTTATCACCATCAGCTTTTCCAAGTATAATCTAGGAGCTTTCAGTTACCTAATAGCTGAATCCTATATGTCTTGTCCAGTTTAAATACATTGTTCTTAAGATGACACCTCCCCCAGAATCATCCTATCTCAAAGGTAGTTAGATGAATTATAGTATAAGGCATAGCATAATGTTATCAGTTCAAGCCATGTTAAGTTGTTTTGAGAATATCCTGTTTCTGCCCTGTTGGCACTGGTTGGCTTTTGGAGGTTAAGTCTTAACATGAACCTGATAGAGCATCATCTCATGTTGTCAGAGAAAAATAGAGATATAAATTAATTATTTTTAATATAATTTGTGTTTAGTCTCTTAACATAACTAAATGAACAAAAAGTATCTTTCCTTCAGCTCAACTATTAAACTGTCTTTATTATTATTGTAATATCGCATTTTCTAATGCTGAAAGAAAGAAAGGTAAAACAATGTGCATTCAAACCTCAAACCAATCTATGTTTTGTAAAACCATCAAAACATGCAAAGAGAGTTTAGACCTTCCCATGTGTTTAAATATTTTCTATCTTTCTCACAAATTCCTGCGGTTGGTGAGCTTCCTTCTTAGAACGGGGATCAAACAGCTATCCAACTCCCCTGCAGGTTCCTGCATCTTGTTAACAACCCAGGTGCTTCATGCAGCTCCGTGCCACTAGCGCCATGAAGCTGGCTGTCCCAAGCAAGGCAGAAGACTCCCCTGGGGCCTGTGCCCAGCCGCACGTGACGGCTTCAGCTCAGATTTATGCACATCAAGCAGCTTTTCTCTGCTGGGGCTCACCCAGAACCCTCTGCCACAGACACAGCCTGTGTGAGCCAGTGTTGTTATCAGAGATCACACTCCTGGCACAAATTGATCTTGCACAATTTTCTGTTAAGATTTAAAGATGTCAACTTGTCTGCTGCCTATAAAGCTGTTTTGTCTTTTAGTAACCTTGTCATATTACTCTGACTCTGTTGTAGGTTGGACTTTGTCTTCTCATTCAGCAGTGAAAAGTCTTTCCCCAAGGAAACCATCTACAGACCATTGCTGTCTATTATAAATGGGAGTTTGTTGACATTAATCTTTAATAAACAGAAAATATGGACATCTATAGAAAGATAACATGTAATTAATCATCTTTGAGAATACAGGGTTAAAAAAAAAAGAAAGTGTGATTGGGCAAACAGTTCAAATGTTAGTCCTTTTCCTCCTTAATGATAAAACTGACTATGCATATTCAGGATAGCAGCTACTTAAATGTAATTTCATTTGTTCCATTTTCAGAACAAATTACCTTAATGAGAATTGTCTGTTTTGTGTATGCTATTAGGGCTGTGTAGGACAAGAACTAATGAGTTTAAATAGCAGTAAGGATAAATTCAGTTTACATTTTAGGAAAGGTGGAAGGTTCCTTAAGAGTAAGACTAATTAAAGAGTGGAGGAGATTGCTGCAGTAGGCAAACAGAGAAGGTTTTTATGAACAGGTTAGATGAATATCTATCAGGACACTAAAGATACAATGCTGTGGGATTAGAGAATGCTCCAGCTGACCTGTTACCCTTTCAAGACTATTTTTCTGTGATTCTTTAATCATACTGTTCCTCCCCCTGCCTTTAAAAAATATGTGTTTATACTACTACTCTTCAAAATAAAAAGCAGCTATTTACCAGTCAAAGAGAAAAAGCTGTTTATGTGATGCAACACACTATTTAAACTTTGTAGTCCTCAGATCAACAGTCATCACAATCTGAGATACTTGTGTGTTGTCTTAGGAGTGCAAATAATTGCACTAGCCTTCTCTTTGGTCTTTATTGGAGAACAAATGCTGTTTAGTTGATAAATACTTGTAATTCTCATTACATCAGCATCCAAGCAACCATCATTATAACACATTTGTCAATGAAGATCATTTTAACTAAGTTTAAAGTATGAGATCTTTATTTTTAAGGCATTTTTCTCCAGATACAGTAAGAGCAATCAGGTTCTAAAATTATTCTCAAAATATAAGCACATAAAAAACAATGTATATAAAAGTGAATTTCATTTAAATTATTAAATAGTCACAGAAACAGTCTGTTAATTTGAAACTGTTTAAAATTAAAAAAAAGGAAAAACAACAGTGTCCCTGAAATGAAGAGACGCATATTTACCTTGACTGTTTTAGCTGGTTAAAAATGCTTTGTAAACTGTGCCTCCTTAGTGTCTGGACCATTAAGTCTTAAGGCATGTCCATGCTTGAAACAGCCTCCTGTGTATTGGTGTTAAGTGATCCGAGGCAGTTGTTGAATGAGCAGTGGATACACCCCACATTGTTAAGTGGTGATTATATTACCTGTGCCTTATATTGTATCACCACAAAGCACACTGTTAGTTCAAAATACCTACCCTGTGTTCCAGGCAGACACCCTACCAAGCATTCCTCGGCTTCACGCTGTTGATATCATGAGTTTTGTTAGATTCTCCCAGATATCGAAAGTATTTTGAAAGTTTAATCTACAGTGTAGCCATAGCTTTTTTTTTTTTTAAGTATATACTCTGTTTTGCTATTTCAAAGCACTGCAATTTTTCAGTGCCAAACCAGGTAGTACTGATGAGTGCTGAGGTTCTCATAACAGTGCACCCCAGCAGGCTGCTGCACGCACAGATGAAGTCATGTGAATTCTTTAGAAATAGGACCAAAAGACTCTTTGATGTTGTTCACAGCCCTATATTTTATTTCCAATAGATAGGCATTTCCTGAGACTGCCAGCATAACTGTAGTATTCCTGACAGCATGCTATTTTCTCATTATTGTTGCTGATGTGTCAGTGAAGAAGGCTGGAGGCTAGCTTGGAAAGTTCAGAGCTGTATGCTTGAGGAGGGTTGTTTTCCATTCCCACTCTCAGCAGGTTGGTCCTGGGGTTTCTGGACCATCAGTTAGATTCTCCATGTAGGATTCACACCCTGCTAATGTGAGTGGATGGATTAGGACAGGACAGTAGGTCTTTTAGGTATAATGGGGACTGATAAATGCCAGATGTGCTGTGGATATTGTGGGAAGCTAGCTAAGATGTTGCAAGAGAAGGGTAGTAATTGCTGTTTTATAATTGGAGTTGGTCATTCTGGAGAATGTCTTTCTTTCTCTAGAAAATAAGCAGGCTATGCATTGTTGTGGTAGGATATCCTACTTCACCAAACCACCATGACAATTCAAGTTACTGTGAAATGCAGAGATCTACTGATCCTCTACCTACCTGACAGCTGTAACTGTGCTGGAGGAGTTTTCTGAATTATAATGATGATGATGATCTATACTTGGGTAGAAATCACCACTGTGAAGATGTAACGTATTCTTCTCCTCAGTGTGCAGGTAGGTGCATTTTCATTTTTTACCATGTTTTCTGTTCCAGAGAAAATATCAACTTTTTTTCTCCATGACAGTCTATGTGGAAATGAATGAACAGAGTTAAACCCTTATCTTTTGTAAATCAGTGTAAGCGTACTGAGGTCAACAGATCTATGCCAGGCCTACTAAAGTCAATAGAGCTATGCCAGTCTACGCGTTTGTTTCAGCAGTGTGGCCCAGTGACGCGGTAATGAGCATTTATATAGAGAACCCTGGAAACCAGATGCTGCCTTTCTAAGGAGTTTCCAAAAACTCCTTGAAACCTATTGCAACAAGAGAATAAAAATACATGGAACTGATTAACTCTCACCCTTAGGGACTGACAATTTAGGTTATTTAAGTCTCAAGTAAGTTCTTTTTATTCCCTTCTCTGAGTCCTACAACAATATCTTGCTTCACTGTATGACTTGGTTTTGAAGGAGCTGTTACAGTTCAAGGCGCCAAGATGAAAAAGGATTTTACAGGAGCGTGAGGTGTGTAGATAAAATCCTTGAGGAAAGCTGATCCACAAAACGATTTCTTTCTTAATGGAAGTGCTTGTCAATACTTGAAAGCTGTTCCAGATTAACTTGTATTATTCTGTTATAGTGGCTTATGTCCACAGACATCTTCTGTGCGTTACAGGTGCATTACTAACTGACAACTGCTCCTTGCCTATGGAGCCAGAGGTGTTGGGATGATGCATTCCTAAGCCAACCCAATTGCTGCTATTTGCCACCAGTACCCCCCTGGTAAGCCATACTGATTTTTTAGGTATTTGTGATGCATGTCTATACCATCTACTCTTTAAAGGTTATCCAAAACAAATGGCACACTGATTTTTCAGTCTTTTAAAAAAATCATTTTACACCACCCAGGACTATCTTTTCCACTAACTGTGCATGATTATTTACCTCCAGTGGTGACTTACTTTCTCTGTAGAAATCTCATAATTATGCTACTAATCTGATAACCAGAATCTCATATAATCATTGTTTCTTATAGAATGTGCTTGTGGACAAAAAAAAAGGATAGAGATTTTGCAATAGTCAGGTTATACACTATAAGTTTAATAGCAGTAACAACTATCTAGCTAGCATCAAGCAGCAGCACATGAGCCCCACTAGACTTGCAGTGCAAACAGGCTTTGTTTCATTAGCTGAGTCCAATCGATTGCTCAAAATGAATGATAGAAATAAGAAAAGGCTAACAGCTTTAAGTATTGCTTAAAACAGAGAAAATAAGTTACATTAAACTGTGAAATGATTTTCTTCTTTTTATTATTTAAAAATATAGCAGAATAATTATACTGTTCCTCTAGAAATAATGATATATCTCTTCAACATAATAGTATTGGGTTGTTTGTTTTTGGCTTTCTTCTAAGATTTGTTTTTAAAGGAGAACTGCCAACATGTGATGGATATGCTTTCAGAGAAATAAATAAAACACAAGAAAATTCACAGCAGGCAAAAGGAAAGGACTGTTTTGAATATATATGTAAATCAAAACTGAAAAATACTGGGAGATTTTATACTTCCTTTCGGTCTTGAGATACTATGAGTTAAATTAGCACCATTTAAAAAGATGCCACTGAGATGTGTGGTGTTCACCAAGTCCTGTGATCTCTCCCCTGCTGCATATGTTACCTGACTGGAGGTTACATTTTTACAGCACGAAAAGGCTCCTTTGGCTGCTATGTCATTTGAGACTACAAGAGAACACTGTCAAAGAAAACTATAGAAGTATAAATTCCACTGTTTTTTGTAATGTTCTCCTATAACCTTCTTCAGATGATTTTAGGGGTTCTTGACATCTGAAAGCCTTGTGCAACAGAAATCAAATTAAGGATGTTGATGGCGAACATGCCTGTATTTGTGTAGCAATGCCCTACCCACTATGTGATGCCTTATTCTTGCTCCCCTTGTTCCAAAAGGTTTCTGAACATAGGACCCCGCAATCTTCTGTGCTGAATGAACATGCCTATCGTAAGACAGGGTACCTCCTTTGGGTGATAGCAGACAACTGCCTACTTCAGTGATTTACATAACTTCATTTTTCAATACTAGCACAAATACAAGTAAATGTATAATGTCAAGAACTCAGGTGCTACTTTTGCACTTCTTACAATGTGCTGACTATTTTGCATCGTCTTTCTTTCTGAAGTTTTGCAATTTTCTCAGTCTGCAAAAAGAGAATATATGACTAGTTAGATGGTTCATGGGTTATTTCAAAAATGAGATGTGAACATGGATCTCTCATTTCCAAAAGCTATTGGGGCTATAAGAACAAGGATACTTATGCATCCATTTTATAACTTATTAAAATTTTTAAAAAGGATTATTGTTGTTCTGAGTGTACTGCTGTTGATGTCAGTTAAAGCTGATTTCAATAGCAGAGAAGTCCTGCCAATCCAGACTACTTTCAGAGCAGATTTCCTGCTTCATAAAGCTTCTGCTTCAGTGAATCATCTTACCACTTTTTTCCTCAATATTCAGAAATTCTTTTCAAGGCCGCAAGTTTCAGACTGTGGTAAAAAAAAAGGAGGAACTGACTGCTTCCTCAGAGGGACAGAGATCTTCTTGTAGAAACCTGCAGTACTGAGCACTAAGGAGGAAACTACAATAGAAGGATAAACAGACCTAACAGCTCATGGCTGCTGAAGAGGGAGAATCTCCCTTCTCTGTTTTACTTCTTGAGTTGAGGTTGCTGAGATGCATGTTCCTGAGCTGTCTCATGTACTGATATCATCCAGTCCTTTTGGAGAGATAAAATTCTGTATCTCAGAATTAAACCACCCGCTATTTTGTTGAGTTAGTTTTCTGCCAGCTTAGTGAGTTAAAATTGAATCAACCCACAAGGGGATCAGTATTGGTGCTGGGCAAACAGTGAGAGAATGAAGCAGGTACAGCAGAGGGCAAGAGCTGAGCAGGGTTAGGAGCACATTAACCTTTGGCAAGTGGCAAGCTGTTAGATCTGCATAAACCACCATTTTTAACTACATTTTAACTTCACCAGAGGAAAAATGAGCTTTTGAATCATTTTATGCCATGACACTTGGACCACAAAAGCTGGCAAGCCATTGCTGTGCTGCCTGGGAGGATACATTAATAATACACAGTGATTTCTTGCTAGTACATCTTTAAAAATACACACAACACACAGAAATAACACATGAGTCTACAATCTAAAAGTGAGTGACAAACATGCTAACATATAGGCTAAGTGAAAGAGAAAAATGTCTGAGTTTAATTACTGGAACTTTTATGGCAATTTATTCATTCTTATAATCTAAATAAAATCAGCTAAGCAAAAAGAGTATTTACAGCTAATCTTTCCACATTGCAATAAAATATTCTAACTCTGTCATCACTCCTCTTTAGAATACGTCAGAACTTGATTTATGATACAGCACTATAATCAATCTGGGAACCTGTGTGTCACTTTTGTAGCTATTGCGAAGGAGATTGCAATTGTTAAACTGTTGTTCCGAGCCATAGAAAATACACAGTTTGCTGGACTCTAACCAAATACACAGATTTATAATTAAATTAAGCCGTTGTGGGAACAATGCAACTTGGTTTCTTTCGTATGTTTTAACTCATTACGAACCCTTGATAAAAGATTTTCTTGCATTGTAGTACTTGAATGCTCTTTCTCGCTCTCTCATGTGCCCTACATACACAATTCTAAGTATACACACCTTGTACAGAATACGGGGATTTTCTCATGCTGGAATACTTTTCTAACTGAGACATTATGGTGTTTATCTTCTTTCTTAGATCTATTTTCGCCTAATTGGCAGAAATTTATTCCCTGATTTTCCTATGACAAATGTATTGTAATCAACTGGTGGTCTCAGCTTCTGAAAGACATAAACGTAACTACAAACAATCAAAAAAAGGAGGGCAAACCTAGGAAATATTGCTGAAGGGTGGTTGTAAGGCAATGTAAGATACATAGCAATGTTTTTTCGGTGGGGGAAAAAAAGGCTTCTCTCCGGTATGGATGTACTTACAGAAATAAAGACGGCCACTTTCTGCTTTGAAAAAATGCTATGCATTGTGCAGGTCTTGCTGAAAACAACTGGAGGATTTCCACTCCACCCAGGCACCACCTGACACTTGTAATGTTCATGGGGATCAAATCTCTGTTTCTCTCACCAGAAAAATAAACCAGAAAAATATGACGTGAGTCACATTTCTTCATGTTTAAAAGGGGAATTACCTCAACCATTGTTTAGGGAAAGCAGGTCTCCAAGGATGAGAGAGAGACTTTAGCTATCAGGTTTTGAACCATGGCTAAGATTCAGCCAAGACGCTGGATGGTTACTGCCAAACAAAAATGAAATCTAAGTCATTTCAGTTGCTTTAAAAATATATTTAGGACTCTGAATGTGTACAGAAATGTCTTCTTCTGTATCTCGAATAACAGTACAACATTGTCATACTTGTTGCCATAAGACCTGAGAAGAGCAGTATTTTAACATGAGAAACATCTGTATCTGCTGGGTATCTATCATTCTATCATATTCTATAAATTTTAGCTGGAGCTTAAATTACAATTTTATTTTACATTATGTTCTATAAATTATGTTAAATTCCTTTTTCTCCTAATATTGTACAGCTGTGAACAGGTATTACCGTGACATGACCTTCGCACTGAACTTTATGTACGTGAATAGTTTCCATTGTATTCTGCTGAAAAGTGATTTTAATAGGAAAATCCAGATAAACAAATTTCTGCATGTGTAGAAGAGTGTGACCTTGTTTTGCCTCTTCTGCTTCACAGACACATATAGCCCTAATTAAAGAATTTGAAAAAAATGAAGAATGATGAAAGCAAGCGCTAGGGATCATGAAAAGTTTTATTAAGGTACATTTGCAGTTTGTGTATGACACTGCGGAGCCAGCTACCTGGGCTTTTTATTTTTTTTTATGTATTTATAAAAACCACTCATCAAGCTGGGTGAATGCTTGGAAGAAAAACCTCCTGGGATGATTTAAGGTATTAAAGGGAATGCAGTTGCTGGTTTAGTAACAGAACTCCTCATTTTAGGAACGGGCACTACTGATGTTTTACCTTAACAAGTGCCATTCTGGAGCTGTGACATTTTGGTGAGTAAACACTCGTTATCCAAGCGCCAGATAGGAAGTGTAGCCATGGCCTGGTTTGTCCTACAGGGCTGCAAGCATAACTAAGTCATTTTGGGTAGGAAAAAAACACCACTTTTGCCTCTATGTAGGAGCATGAACAACTACAGGCCTAGGACTGGGGCCTGACTTCCCGCCTGAATTCCCTCTTTCCTGAAAGACTGAAAACAAACCGGAGTAAAGCTTAGTTTTATTTTCCGTAATAGCAGACACAGGGCCTTTGCACCGCGCCCCGAGCGCGAGGGCAGCGCCGCGGGCC
>JAUBNY010000590.1:45462-56685 GCA_032275445.1 Crypturellus soui
GGGGCCCCGCGTCCCCCTGTCCCCCCCGCGGCAGCGCCGGGAGGTGCCGAGCAGCCCCGTTGCGGCCGCCCGTCCCCGCGGGCGCTGACGCTCGGGAGCGGGTGGCACCGCCGCCCCTCGGTGCTTGTCCCGGGGCTCGTCCTCAGGTAGCGGCTGGTCCCGGGGCTTGTCCCCAGCCGAAACCCAGCGGTGTCTCCGCACGGTGGTGGCCGCGCGTGACCCTGTGCAGGGCCGCGTCGCTCCTGGCCCCGCTGCTGCGGAAGCCCCTGCCCGGGTGCTCTGGCCGTTCCCGGTGCGGTGTGAAGCTCCCAGCAGAATACTATGTTTTGCTCTATATATTTCACTGCTAAGAGCACATCGGTGGGTTTGCTTCCTCCCTCCTCACCAGATCCCATTGCATCCTCACTTCTCAGCATCCTCTCTCTGCCCTGCATCTCATCTTTGAGGTGACAGGTCTCACCCCTGGGCAGTGATGCCACTCCAGCGCCTCCCTTCCCGCCTCCCCTTCCCAGCGGGAGATGCCCCGAGTGTTGCCAGGAGCTACATTATCCCTCTCCCGATCCCTGTCCTGCTGCCGTGTCCCCGGAACGGGAGATGAGCCTGTTGCACGGAGCCGGTTCGCCCTCGCACCCCTTTGCTGACAGCCACGGGCTCTGTGTCCTCTTTGTGGCGCCCCGGGCCCTGCCTGTCCCTGTGGCTGTGACGTGACTGGAGCTGCGGAGATGCCCTGACGCGTGAGCAGCCCCCTGCTCTGCTCGGCTGCTGGTTTCCTGTTGCGACGTTCTCGCCTGCTTCCTGCCCTCCGTGATAGCATCAGCATTTCTCTGAGGAAGATTCTTTGCTGAACAACGTCTGACGAGGTTAAGACGTTGAAGACTTTATAATTTCTCGTAGCCTGCGATAGTCTGAGTCCTCCTGGGTTCCTGCCTCGTTCTTCAGCTCCTTTTTCTAAAAAAATCAGTAGTTATTGCTTCTGTTGGAAGCCGGTAGTTGCCTGTAGGGGTGAGTCGAGCGCTGTCCCTCAGGCCGTTGTGCCAGACCCTGGTGCTGTCTGCTTCCTCCTCGCTGCCCTTCTTGAGTTTCCTGCTTCCTGCTCGCTTGGCAGCGAGTGTCACTGGCTCGGCAGCAGTTTGCTGTGGCAGCGCGTTGTGGACTGTTCCTCAGACGGGGAGAAACAAGGAACAGAGCTGTCTTTCTACAGCGCTTGGCACCAACGAAGCACGACTGAAATAGCCTCCAGCTCTGCTGTCTGTTCTTCAGAAGGATGCTGCAGATTTGGCAAGGATTCAAAATCAGTTTTGAGCAGAATCTAATAGAAAGCTGGAAAATTGAACGTGACACTGGGATAGACTTGAGGAACTCGGGCTGTGTAGTTCGCTGAAGAGTGTTGCCATGGCTTGGTCGTGTTCTTCTCAGCATGTGCACAGGGAAAATATTTAATGGAGGGCTGCTTTAGGGAGGCAAAACGAGATCTGATTGCGAGAAGCTGAGCCTTATCACTCTCAAACTGGAAATGAGCTGCACGTTTCACTGAGTTAAGCACTGGAACTGTTCATCTTGGGATGGGTTGGATGGGATTGCCTGAAACCTTTGGGAGTTAAGTTATTTCTGTAATAGTTTTACTTTAGTTTTACTGCAGAGACAGAACAGAGACAGGGTTTTGTCGATGCTGCTGCTAATTTGAGTTAAGCACAGAATGAGACCTGATGTTTGTGAGTAGCCAGGTCTAGTCCTAATGGTTTCAGGTCTCTACTTAAAAATGCGAGATGATTCCAGTTGCCGTAAGCTAACTGTCTTCTCTCTCCTTTTGAGGTGTCCTGGGTTGTTTTTCCAGTAACTTGGATCCTTTGAAGCACCTCCTTGCCTAATGCCATGAATATTGCAGTGAACAATGTGGAAGAAAAAGCTGTCCATTCCTGGTCGAGAATTTCCTCTGCGGGACAGAAAGTGCTGGAGGAAACTCTCCGAGTCTTCAACCCAATGTCTAAGGACCTTTCAGAAACGGAGACCCAGCTGGTGGCCTTTATCCAGAGCCTCAAGGAGGAAGGCTACCAGCCCACTGTTCTAAGGAGTAAAGATGTGTATGGTTACAGTTCATGCACAGCAGACATCCCGAACCAAACCAAGGGGAGCACACAGCGTGTTTCCACCGCCGCCACTTCCAGTCCTGCTAAAACTCCAGCTAGAAGCACCGCAGCTGTCCCAAAGGTGTCTGCTTCAGCCATGGGCGTTTCGGTGGCCTCCTCCAGGGTCTCTGCTAAAGCTGCCCCTAAGGGTAGTTCCACAAACCTGCTGCTGAACTCCCTGAAGCAGACGAGATCTGGCTCGTCCAAGGCCTCGGCAGTGGGTTTTCCTGACGACGTGTATCCTGAGGTGTATCCAGCAATGAGACTGTCCGTGGTTCTGGAAGCTCTGGTGCCACTGAAAAGCACCGCGTCCTGCTTGGAATCCAAGTGCAAACAGGGGCGTCTCGGAATCTCGCCCTCGGACCTTAAACTCCTTGAGGCTTCGAGTCCGCCAAGGCAGTCTTCCTCGAGCAAGGGCACTAAAATAAAAGCAGCAAAGGGGAATAAGCGCTTGGTGAGGAGGAAAGCGCTGGATCCTGCCAGCCTCCCGTTGAATCTTCTGAAGGGACCAAAGGGCGGCGTGCTGCAGGAGAGCAACGCCTGCAAAGCCTCGGGCGTCCTCAACGGCAGAGTCACCGGCAGCTCCTCCCAAGGCGGCACCGGAGCGCCGCGGTCCAAGGCTTTGAAAATCAGAACTAAGGAGGCTCCTGTGGGAAAGGTGGAGTGGAAGGAAAGCAGCAGCCACCAGGAGGCTGTCGGGCAGAAGAGGAAAGGAGCTGCAGAGGTGAGAGAAGCACCGAGGAAGAAGAAAGCAAATACCATTCCTGCCCGAAATAAACCTCGGCGGGCTCAGAGCACTTTGAATTTGCTGAAATTCCAGGCAATCAAGGTGGACAACTCTTCCGATGACGAAGTGAGGAGGAGAGCACAGAAAATCCTTAGGGTCAACCTGTCCCCTGTGATCCGAATTCAGCCCTTGTCTCATTCTCACAGCGTTCCCTGAATTTCTTCACTTTGTCACTTTTTTTTTTTCTGTAAGTATGAGCCAGGCGCCAGAGTGCGGAGAAGTTTCAGAGCAACTTTGGGTCTCTAGTGCCTGGTGACAATACGTCGACTAACACCTGCAGATGGAGCAGCTTCCTCTGGTGCTGTTCCTGGCTGTTTCTGCCACTGCTGTGCAGAGCATAAGGACGAAACTGCAATTACGAGGACAGGGTGGTGACTCCTTGCCCCCGGCAAGCCGAGCAGCTCAAAGCGTTCACTTTCTGTGAGGTCTTTTCTAAACGTGCCAGGCTGTGCCCTCGTGCAGAGGGACAACACGCGACTTTCTCGTGACATTGATGCACTGTGATATTTGCTCTTTTTCAAGCTGTACATTTACTGGTTTTATTTTGATCAAATTTTATAACTTTATTATCTATATATCTATATATGTGCATATTGCCCAGGAACTGTGGGAAGATGCACTTCCTCCACCCCTCTGGGATTGGGTTCAATAGCTTTTGCTCCCCCTCCCTCCAGCCAGTCTTTTGTTGAAAGGTGCCAGCATTTCTTTGTGACTCAGTGTTGTGACAGTCTGTTCTGGGCTCTCTTCAGCAGCTCAGAAGCAGGCAGAATTATAGGCACTTGTTTGGCTCCAACAACGCCACGCAGTTTTGGAGAATGACCAGCTGATAGTTGAGTGTTGTTTTAATTGTGTTTTTGGTATTACCTCCGCACAAAAGCTGGGGAGTGTTAGTGGGCCGTTGCCTGCAGGTCTGCCTGACGCTCCCAGGTGCCTCCTCTGTTTGTTGGTAGCAGAAGCTCTGAACTCATCTTTTGGGTTTGGCCCCAAAGAGCAATCCTGGTTTAGATCCCAGTGGTGTTTTGCTCCCTTGTCTCCTGGGGAAACTTAGAAAATGAACTTGTGACTGTTGCCAGCTTAAGAGCTGGAGCTGTTAATAGCAATTACTCTTTCCTGCCCACAAATGAACCGTTTTGCAGTTGCTGAATGTTTCAGGAGCAGATTTGAGGTGCCAGTGGAGAGGAGACCTGCTGTGTTAGAATGTATTAGATACATCCTGCCTCTCCCTGGGTTCAGTGGGGTACGTGAGCCTGAATCAAAGCAGAAAAGCAGAAGGGTTGGGAGGATATATGCCAGCACTTAAAACAAACATAATGAGTCCTGTGCTCTCGGTTTGTGGGGTAGGAGAGGAGCACTTTGCCGCTGTCACTGATGTATCGTGACGGGTATCAGCCTTGCTGTTTCTGGGCTGTTGCAAGGTGGTTTGTGGCAGGTGGGACAGCTCTGCAGCCACAGGCCCTGCCTGTCCCCAGGAGGCACCACAGAGCCTGGGGACTCTCCCTCCCTGCGCCAAGGGGATGGTGCCGGCTGCCGCGCGGGAGGCCGAGCAGGGGCTGGCGCTGCCTCCTGCTCTGCGGTCAGGCCGCTAATCCACTTGTTCTCTCACCAGCTCAAAAGAGCAGCAGCCTGGCCTGGTAATCTCTGGATATGGGCTGAAAGGCTGAGAAGGGTCAGTACCTGAAGGGTCAGTGCAGAGAGGAAAGTAGAGGAGAAAAACAACCCCAAGGGAGCGAGAAACTGAGTCCTGAGGCACGTGTGCCAGGTAGGGCAGTGCTGGTAGCAGGGTGGAGGTTTTCCCCTGGGAGCTGGTTGCAGGCTCTCAGTCACGCGCTCGGGCTCTGTGTTGTTTTTGCATAGTTGAATTCCTGTCGAAGATCATAAGTTGCTGCAGTGTTTGAGGCTGACCTGCAAATGCCACTGGTTGGCTGGAGAGCAGGAGGAAATATTTTCTTCTGCTTCTGTGTTTTGAAATGCCCTGGCAGAGAGATCCCCTTTCCTGACATGATGCTGGATGAAGAGAGATCCTGCATCACTGCTGCCCAGCCAGGGTTGCTTTGTCTCCTTTGTTTCCATCCCTTCAGACCCTTCTCATTCCCACGCTCTCAAATGCCAGGTCTTGAAGTCTTGCCCTGGGGTTTCTCTTTTGGCTCTTTCCTGAGGAGGGCTCTGCACTCCAGCCTGTGCTCTGGAGGCCTGACAGGCTGTTCTCGTGGCTTCCCCTCGCTCCCAGCCCCATATAAGGGCACCAAGAAGCGTCTCCAGAGCCTCTTTCTGTGCAGGGAGCAGATAGATGTCCTAGCCAGGTGCCTGGGCTCTGGGGGGAAGAGCAGTGAACTCAGGCTGAGGTGGCTTTTCTTGCTGCCTGAAGAGCCTCTGCGAGGCTGAGCACCTGAGGCCAGCACATCAGGACACATCCTTTGCCCCTGTCATACTCTGTGCTGCGGTGCTCCCTGCTGTTCCCTGTCACCTCTTGTGTTTCACCTGAACCTTTCCTGGTCACAGAGTTGGCTTGTACTGTTTAACCAAACCAGGCAGAACGTAGCTGCCTTAGCGGGGCTCTGCCTTTCTAGGCACGGAGCTCTCAAAACACTTGGTGAGGACGGCTCGCCCGGTATCCCCGCCAGGCCACCAGCACAGCTGTGCTCAGGGACTTGTCTGTGAGGTGTCAAATCCCTGGCAGCTTTTCTGCTCATCAGAGGGCACCTGAGCTGACTGGGCAGCTCTCGGCGCTCAGGTCTAATTTGCTGCATGTCTGTCACGCCGATTCTCTGCTGTGCTGACGTCTCCTCCTGTGGGAATGAATTTGGAATGTGGCTTGGAGGAATGCAGATTGTTCATAGCAGAGGGTCTTGGTAGCTTTTTGTGCCAGTGTCAGCAAGTGCTGCCTCACAGTTGCATCCCAGCGAGTCCAGTGTGGGCACACGGGTCCCTGCAGCCGCTCGGGGTAGGTTTTGCAGCGCTCAGTCTTGTGGCTGTGCACAGGCACTCCTGGCATCAGGGTCCTCGGACACGGATATGCAGGAGGTGCAGAAGGGGTTGAGTTGTGTTGGCTACGTGTTGCCTTGTTCAGGGAAGATCAAGGGTTTGATCAAAACAAGTCTAAGGCTTCATCTGAACAGAGATCTCGAGTGGTCCCTTCCAACCTAGTTTTTTCCTAGGACTGTGATGAGATCATTTGCCCCCCAGGCAGCCGCAGCGGCAGGAGCTGGCACAGCAGGTAGAGAATGTGTTGCCCGGGGTGCTGTGGTCTCTGCCCAGCGTGCTGCGTGCGCTGCTCAGACCTGCTTCTCTATTAGTCATTTTGAATTCATCCAAGTGCCTAACCTGGCCCGTGCCGTTCCTGGGTGCTGAGGCAGCCAAGAGCTCTGGAGACGCTCGCTCAGGAATGCTTTCTCCACATGGATTTATGCCACTGTCACTGGTAGAAATGATTCAAATAGAGTCAAAAGGACTGTTCTTCAGACCGAACTGGTGGAAATCATTTCTCCTTCTATTCGGCTGCTGAGAAGCAGGAGTTGGTGCTTTGCCTGCAGCAGAGCAGTTTCCTGTGTGCTCCAGGTGCCCATCAGTGAGATCCACAGGGAGAGCAGCTTTTCCAGCAGGCAGGTGAAAGGGAAGCTGACACCATGTACCAGGTTGGAATCATGTTCATTAGCAGAAACATTGATTTAAAGCCCAGGTGCAGAGTGATCAAGTTTCACCTTCTTCTGCCCTGCTTTCAGCTGGGTTCTTGCCTGGAAGCCGCGTTGCGAGGTGTCTGCGTTCTGCCCCAGAGCGACCCACGTGCAGAACTTCTTAAACCCTCTTCTGCAGAATAAGAAGGGATTCTTTTTTTTTGCTCCTGTTTTGTAGCCCACTGCCAGAACTCTAAACATCCTGGTATTAGTGTGGGGAAGAGGTGTGTTCTGCAGCGTGTAGGAAGTGCTGATGTAGCTGGATTCTTGTCAGAGCAGAGCATCCTGTTGCCGCCGGGATCCCCGGACAAGCCGAGCGCTGCTCCGGGCCCTGCACGCTGCCTGGCTGCCCAGGACCCCTCGTTGTCCAGATTTCCTCTGTGCAGAGGTCAGCAAGTCCCAGAGCGTGGGGGAAAAGCCCTGCTGCCAGAGCCCCCTTGGACACCACCAACATCTCCCACTGGGGGAGCTCCCCCTGCCCCATCAGGGCATGAGGGGCCCTGATCTGCCTTTTGGGCTTGAGCACAAACCTGAGCAGCAGGTCGGCCCTTTGCCTCGTGTCCCGCGCCGGTTCCGTGGCCGGGCCCTGCCGGCATCAGGAAGGTGCCAGTCTCTCTGGATGCTTCCCGCTGGGTGGAAGTTTCCTCTCTTGTCTGGGAGCCGGGCCTGGCGCGAGGCCCGTGTGCCGACGCAGGGCAGGCTTGTCTCTTTGCTGCAGTTAATGCAATGCTGCATTGATAGGCAATGCTGCAGAAGCAGGAAGCCTCCCAGGCAGGAGGGGAGGTTTGGGTGGATTTATCCTGGTTTCAGCCACGCTGCGTGGAGCATCTGCAGCTCAAGGAACTTGGTTTGTGTGGGAACGACCCATTCCTGGTTTCAGTGTGCAAAGCGGCACTGGCCTTTCAGGTGCTGTGATCAGAGGAGCGGCGGTGGCTTGAGAAGACTGAGTTTTCTGGTGGAAAAACGGAAGAAGCGGGATTAGGCAAAACCAAAGACGCCTGCAGTGTCTGGCTGAGCGGCCTCGTTTGCTTCCGTTCCAGGAGGGTTTCCCCAAATGCAGGGAGCTGAGTATGTAGCACTTCCCGAGCCCCATCCCTGTGCAGCCGGGGAGCCTTTCCCTCTCCGCAGACTCTGCGGGCAGGGAGATGCCCTTGGGAAGCAGGCGCCTCTGCCCTCCGTCCTCGCCCGGCTGCACAGCCTGCTCGGGTGGCCGCGCGGAAGCCGCCCGCCGCCTGTGTCCCTGCGTGCTGGCCCGGAGCCCCTCGGAGCGCAGAGGGGGTGGCTCTTCCTCGAGTGAGCAGCTGAAATAACTTCCCCCGCGGGGATCATTAGACCTTGCCCCCGGGGAGGCCCTCAAAGGCCTTATTATCGTCTGGGACTCCCTCCTTGTTGTCTTAATTAGCCCTTTCCCTTCCTGTGGCTCCAGGCAGTCCCCTTGAGCCCGGGGATTGCCGCGGAGGCGGCTGGTCTCAAAGAGAGGGTGCTGCAAAGCCGCCGCGCAGACGCGTCCCCCGGGCACGGGCTGCACCGCAGAGCGCTTGGAAAGGTGCCCCAGCCCCTCGGAGCAGCGGGCCGGGAAGGGACGTGATTAGCATTGGAATTGGTCACGGGGAGGCTGCGGCCGCCGGCGCGTAACGTCATTCTCTCCTCATAGTTCCTGATGCAGCACTTCCGAGGAGCGCTATTTCCAGGGCAGTGGCACTCGGGCCATGGGCATCTGGGCGAGTGAGCGGTGCTGCCAAACGGCGTCTCCGAGAGATCTGGCTCTGCGGTGTGACCGACCGGCTCGGGCTGGAACCAACGCGGCCACGGATGCTCCCGAGGGTTGGGAATCCTGAGCGACACCCTGGGAGCAGGGATGGCATGTGCCAGTGCCCCACGGCCATCCCCGAGGTGCCATGGGGGGCGGCTGTCACCCGGATGATGGGCGAGCGACAAACTTTCATACGGCAGATTTACCACATCCAATCACCTTGTTCTCAAGTGGACTTTATACC
The DNA here is from genome assembly GCA_032275445.1 of Crypturellus soui. Classification (NCBI taxonomy): domain Eukaryota; kingdom Metazoa; phylum Chordata; class Aves; order Tinamiformes; family Tinamidae; genus Crypturellus; species Crypturellus soui. The sequence continues at coordinate 54,044 of JAUBNY010000590.1, forward strand.
GTTTCATTTGTTTGTGTAGAATGTTTCTGAAGCTCTATTAATATTTAATGTTTAATAAGAGGCTGGGCTGCTCCACACTCTGTTGTATATTTTGGAATGGCAACGTTTCACGAAAAGGCAGCACTAGTGTTATTCCGCTCTTAGGGAACGGGACAAAAAAAAACAGACTGTCTTTTTTCTTACATGAAGTGAACCTTTTGTTATGAAGTCCTAGCAGGTGGCCAGCCCTTCAGTAAAATGGTGCTCACAACCCCCCGGCGTGTCCAGCTCGTCTTTGGGCCCTGCCAGACCCGACTGAGCTGCAGATGAACCCGGCGGCTGCGACATCTCCCGTGTGCCGTGTGCTCGGAGCTGGAGATGCTGCCAGCGCTGCCCCTGCCTCCTGCTGCCCCATTTCCTGCCCAGTGGGGCTTGGGGTTACCTAAATCCAGTTCAAAAATGCCTGTCACAGGATGGGGAATGTTCCGGACGAGCGCTGCTGGGTGCTGAACCTGGCAGAAATCTGCGTTGCAGGTTGGTTCCTAGACACACGTTGTGTTGCCGCTGTGCTGGCGGCTCTTGGCCAGGTCCCGTTTCCTGCCCGTCCTCCAACTTCCCGGGATCCGCACGCCCTGCAGCGCGTTACGGGGCTGCGCATTCCGCAGGAATACCGTTGTCACCCAGCGTGGGAGCCGGATCCTTTGGTGCCGCTGGGCGCCCGGCGCGCTGACCCAACGCTAACGGTGCCGCCACCGGACAAACCTCGGCTCTTCCCGTGCCGCTGGGAACAGCTGGGAACCAACAACCCTCTGGCAGGGGCTCACGGAGCCCCGGGCACTGCCGGGGCTAGTTCCCCTGGGAGGGAAGTGGTTAAGTGGTTTCCCTGCTTAATGAGGACGTTCCGGCTGCTGGACACCCGCTGGGATCAAGCAGGACTGCCCGGGCGTGAGAGGCCAGAGCAGAGCAGCTCCCGGCCTCGGCCGCGCGGAGCCTCCGCGGCGCTTTGGGACCCTGCGGAGCCGTGAGCACCGGCTCTTGTGGCCCCACGGAGCGGGAGCCGCAGGTGAACGTGCACCCGGCACTGCCGAAAGTGCCGGTGGAGCCCGGGGTGACCGTGGGCGTGCGGCGGCTCTGACGTGCTCCGAGCAGAGCTGCTGCCTCGCCAGCTCCTGCCCCTTCCCGCTGCGCTCTGGGGATGCTCTGTGGGCTGGGAAGACTGCCAACAGGCAGGAGCAGCTGGGAATGGCCCTGGCCTTGGCCGTGGGAGGTAAAACTGCTGCCACTCGGATGTGCCCCGGCCGCACGCGTCTCGCACGGAGCGTGGGAGCCCGTTTGCCCGAGGAAGCCTCCGGGAAGGCAGCTCCACATCCCTGCCTTCTGCAGCAGCCTCCCCTTGCGGGGATCCCAGGCAGGTCCCTGCCTTCCCTGGCCCCTCGCTTCCTGTGCTTCCTGTGCTTCCAAGCACCCGTGTGCCTCCTTTCCAGCCCCGATGCCCATTCACCCAATTCCTGCCATTTCTCATCAGCGTTTTTGGCCCCACCAGCTCCCCTGCCCGGCGCCCGCTGCCTTGGGCAGCCCTGTGTCAGTCTGGCCGGAGAGGAGCCGAGCGCTGGCAGGAGGCTCCCGGCTGTTCCTGCCGTGGGGCTGCCCGCTGCTTCCCAGGGTGTCCCCAGGAGGGGACAGGGCACAGACCTGCGGGTCCCAGCAGCTCCTCTGCTCGGCCCTGGCGGCAGCAAAGCCCCTGCGCCCTCCCGGCCTGCGGCAGCGCCGGCCTCTGGGGCTGGACGAGCTCAGGTGCCCCCGAGCCTCCAGCGAGGGCTTCGGGCTGAGGCTTTTGCCTCCTCTCAGGGCCCTGCCCGTTCCTGGAGCCCCGCGGGCTCGTGCTGAGGGGCCTGTGCTCAGAGCCGCTGCTCGCTGCAAAGGCAGGAGCGCCCTTCACTTCCCGCCTCTCCTGGAAGCGCCTGCTCTCCCGCAGTGGGATCTCCCGCTCCTTTCCGTCTGAGGATCCTCCTCTGTTGCTTTTAACTTGCTTTGCGAAGCCAAATGTCTTGAACGGTCCTGCTACCATCACCCTTATCAGGCTACTCCAGATCTCAAAGCAAATAAGGGTTGCTCGGCCAGATCCCATAGATACAGACACCCCGTCCGGAGCTAATGTCTCGCCATCTCCTGCTGTGGGAGCCTCAGGAAAACCTCGGCTTCTCCCGCTCCGGTACCGAGCCCGTTCCAGTACCGAGCCCGCTCTGTGGGAGCCAGGACCGGGCCGCCCTGCGGGACCGTGGCTGTTCTGCGCCGGCAGCCTCGAGCTGTGGCTTTATCTGCCCATGACCTTGCTCGCCGGCGGGCGGCCAGGCCTTGGCCTTGGCGCGCGGAGCACGCGGGACCTCTTCCTTCCTTCGGCCTTGCCAATAAAAGGCACCATCCCGGCGTGGGAAGGAGCCGCGGGGCGAGCGGTGCTGCCAGCGGGGCCGGGGCTGCGCCGAGGGCTGCGGGGAGAGCCGGCGGGTGAGTGGGGGCAGCCCCGGCTCCACGGCGCCGGGTGCTGGTGCGGGGAGCGAGCAGGGAGGCAGCGCTGTGGGTGCCGCACGGGGCCGGTATCGGAGCCGTCCCGGAGCCGCGGGATGAGCCTCGGGCCCGCGGCTGCTCCCAGCCCGTCCCCGCCG
>JAUBNY010000592.1:0-19972 GCA_032275445.1 Crypturellus soui
GTACTCCCTCACATTTACTCATCATGCCTCAGTCAGCACAAACCACTTTGTCACGGATTACATTCCTGTTTATCACATTTTTAATGTTGTTTTTATATATTCACGTGCCTCTTCACTGAACTTTTCATTGTGTTACACTGGGTTGGAGAATGGTTCATCCTATTGCTCCTTTTCCCCATTTTACCTTTGTCTCTTGAGTAGCACATGGTAAAAAAGGAAAAAATACATTTGAAATCTATTGTGGAGTTCTCCTGAAGGAATCAGCCAATCTATGAAAACAGGAACCTCATATGCATAGTTTTGTTATAGATTTCCAAAGCTGATGGTTCCTTTCTTAACAAGATGTTCTGAGTTTTGAGATCAGGTTGTTACTGGAGGGGATTACGGGCAGGTAAAACTTGAAAAAACAGCAAAGTCTTTTCTCACAGCATATAGGAGCTTATGAATATCACAGTTTCGCAACCAGAAACCTTCTTTTAAAAGGGACAACTTTACACATGTTTATATAAGTGTTTATAGTGAAATTGACAAAGATAGGGCAGGCAGGTCTCATGATTAAAAATCAGTAGTGAATTTTCATACCACTTAACTTTACATACCCTAAAGGATTTAGGTTAGGAGTTTAAGGCAACTTTAGGTTATATAAATATCTTCAAGCAAGGAAATTATGAGCATTTTTTGTCTTCTCCTGAAAAAGACAAAAAATCCCAGAACCCCAGAATCCTCCTGAGATTCTACTTCACCCTTCTACAAGCTACAGAATACTACGAAGCCTCAAAAAATAAACAACAAACAAAAAAAAAAAACAGAAAATATTCACCCGGAGAGTTGCCATGGATGTGTGGGGTAATGAATATGGCAAATGCAAAAACAATTACTTTCAGGTCATATGATGTAATAAAGTATGAGAATTTTCTGCAAGTAGTATTAGTAGTTTTCTCTATCCACCTGTCATGACTGAGCTCTGAGGAAACATGTTTTATGTTTTTCTTACATGCCCAAGACATAATCAGAATTTGGTTCATATGTTGTGTAGTATAACATCTTGTTTCTGACAAATATGATTCTAAGACTGCCTGACCAATGAATAAGGAAGGTAACAACTTTTTAAACCATTACAGTAAAGGATTCACTAGGGTTGTATTTATTTCATTTTGAAATTAAATGGTTTGATCCTGTCAGAAGGGATTTACCAATATGAAATGTTTATGTATTTATCAGGATTTTGGAAGAGATCTGAAGGGATTTAGCCTTTTGCTGAAAGTGAGTATATAAAAAAAAGCAATTCTGAAAGCTTTAGATCCTGTAAAATTCATGCTTCTTTGTCAGAAGTGGAAAAGCTTTTGTGGACCAAGAACAGGTTATCAGAAAGAGGAGGCAGCCTAAGATGGATAGTACTAAGTAATTCAGATCATTTGTTTTCTTCTGGAATTCTGCTTTTAAGTCTAGCTAATGACAGAAGTTAAGATTAGTTCAGAACTGTTCTTTCTTTACGACTGTGGGGAGGTCTGCTGGCTTGTATATCAGCCAGGTGTTTTTTTGATTCTTTTTCCAGAGCAAAATCAAAGGTGAAAGTAAACAGACAAATTCCTCATAGTCTCTGTTAGAAAGCAGTGGAGTAATGATGAAACCATATATGAGATGTATGCTCATATGAAGTGCTTGTTGTGTGATAAACAACTCTTTCTTTTATCTTCTGGCAAGTCTATTAAGCATTGATGAGGACTGTTCTTTGCTCTCTGTTGGTTTCCCTGCTTCCTAAGTTCACTTCCATTGGCTTCCTATCTCATTCTACTGAAGTTTGGACTCCAGCTTATTCTTCAGGATTCAGGATAGACATCTGTAGCTAATCCTTAGCTATGAATTCCTATTGTTATTCCCTTGTCAATAAAAAAAGGGATGACATGGTAATGCACCTACCTTTGCTGCTGCGTTTTACCCTGGCAGTCTCCAGCCATGTTCCTTTCAGAGACCTCCCTTCCTTCCTTATACTGAAAAGTTTCATTTAGCTTCTTCAGATTGTTCCAAAAGCTTCATTTCTTTCAGCTAATATTTGACAGTAGCTACTTAGTGTTGCTTCTGCCTGTCTCATAATCAGTAACACAACTCAGTTAGCTTGTGTTGTGGTGTAAAAGTAAGTATAAAATCCTAAGGCCTCAGATGCCAAAATTTAATTGCAATTTCATTGTTTGGGGTTTGTTGTTGTTGTTGTTGTTAGTCCTGTATTTTGCTTAGGGGGAACTATTGTTTTCACTTTACAAATCAGTGATAGAAGAATCAAGAAACTGTCCTCGCTCACGCAGGTTCCTGACGGGTAAAGATGCTTTTGGCTTGCAACACATATGCGCACAGCATTTCTGCTCTGATCTTATGAAGCTGCAAGTGTTAATACCTTCTCTGTGGCAGAGTTCTTGCATCAAGATGAATTTTTGAAAAGACATTGAAAAGAGGAGTGTGTAATCCATGGCATTTTTTCAAAATCCTGGTTTATCATCCCAATTTTCTGTTTCCTGACATTTTACAGGAATAATTTACCAGAAATAGGGATAAACCTGAATTCATTTCTATGACATTTGTCATGAGAAGGAATTTTTTTTTCTATTCCTGCTGCACATTGCTTTTTTGTTCATATTCTGTCTAATTTCCAAAAAGAGATAGTCTAGTTTGTTCATATTGCTAGTCAATGTTCATATCACTATGATTCATACCCTGAGAAGCATCCAAGCTGCATGCTGAATAGTATAAGGTTCCCAAAGAAAACATGTTGTCTTGGAAATTAACTAACTGCCATGAATGTAAAATAAGATTTGATTTTAGGTTGTTTCCTTATATTTTAACTTTTTAAGCATTTATAATTAAACACTTGAAAATTTTAAGTTGTGAGGAGAAACAGTAAATGGCAATTTTATGCACCCGGTAACCTCATCCTCTTCTCAGACTGTATTCTAAACCATCAGCACAACTGGAGCTGCTGCACTACCTACACTAGGAGTTATCAGAAAAAAAATACCCTCAAGAGAATGCAACTTTTTCTGAAGTTTGTATAGTATGTATACATTTTCTGAATATCCTGCTTCCTTTGTTGTGTGGCATTACCAGCATTTTTTTTTCTTTCAGTACATTTGTATTTTTTAGAGAAAATTCGATATGAAAAAAAGGTTTAAAATTAATATCATGAATTTGGATTCTACTTCAATTTGCCTTATTGTTTGAACCAGGAGACTGATCAAAGTGCCTTTGCTCTAACTCAGGTGTTTTCTTTTTAACTAAGGATCCCTTTTTTCTCTTGAGGCTTCTTTTTTATGGAATTAGGAATGATAGAACAGCTAGGTTACAACTGCATATACTTCAGTTCTAAAGGAGGCACATTTCTTTTAAGAATGACAGTTCATTCTTGGTCAGAATACTACAGTAGCTTGCAGGTTTGCTTGGAGTCCTACTATAATGATAATGTGGGCGTTTCATTTGACAAAGTTCAAAACAGATGCTATTGCAGTGTGATAAGACTAGGGAAGGAAAGCAACCATTTCCTTAAAAGCTCCATGGATTTTTGTAGTGTACATCCTATCAGAAGTGAATATTTAGAAACTTAATATATTAACTAGTTGCGTTATTTTTCTCAAAAACCTTGTGCAAGTTATTAAAAAATAAATTGACTTTGTTTTGAATATGTTGTTCCCAATTTTTCTGTTAGTTGGCTGGAATCAAGTGGTGGCAATATAAATTTTGCTTTTGCTATTGTATCCCAGGCCAGCATATAGTTGAATTTCCATGGCTTATTCAGTCTTTGTCTTCCTTTCTGAGATTTCCTAGAGGAATGGCTGTTAATGTGATTTTAAAAGGATCCACCAGACTTGAATGGGACTGAATTTATTTTACATAAAATATGGAACAACCATCTGATAATGAAAAGTATCAGTTCAGTCTTGACTCAAATTACTAAGAAGGATATTCCTCAAGTCATTTTTCTTTTTTTCCTTCCGTCTGTATCAAATAAGCTGACGTAGGTTTATTTTCACAGCAATAAAAAAAGGTCTTTTTTACTGGATTTAGCAATTCTGAGAAGATCTCTGGTTGTAAATGAGTAATGTAAATGTTGTAAATATAAACGTCATGTTTGTTATACATGCTACTAGCAATACAAAGCCTTTAAAGCAGTTGTTTCAATTGTTTCTTCCTTCCTCTGCATCATCCAGGAAAAGAAAAGAAACTTCATTAATAAAGGAAAACAAATCAGGCAAGAGATGTTGGGAAATAAATTGTGCGCATATTTCATATTTAAATAAAAATATAATGTTGGTCTGGCATTAAAATTTTCTGTTTGGGCAGCATAATTTTTTAACTGGGAATCTTGATAGCAATGGCTAAGATCTCTCAACCTGGGTCAATAGGAATCTGTATTGCTTTCTGTCAGGTATCAGCAGTGATACTTGTCAGGCTTGATGCTCACAGTGATAACATAGTGGGATCATGTGATTTGATTCAGATACTAACTGGAGTAAAAGATACAGTTGTGGGATTTGGGGGGGATTTTATTTTTTTCTTTTGTCAGTTTAGGACTTAATTATTCTCTATACCCAAAACAGATAAGTAGCATGTATTCCTAAAATAATTTTTTAAAAAATGATGAATACAGCATGTAAAAATTATCAACAAGGAAGTTTAAAATGACATGGTGAAGCATCGTTTATTCCGGAAATAGAAGTCTGTGTCCTTGTCCTCTAGAGATGTCTCAAAGAGTCAAATTGATGTCTTGCATGTACTGCTAACTGATTGTGTGGAAATTTTTTTAAGTTCACTTTTTCTTTATTCTTCTGTCTTTTTTACCCATCTTCCCCCATTGTAGCAAATTAGACGGCCGGATGAAAGCAAAGGAGTTGCTAGTAGAGTTGGATCACTCAAAGTAAATATGTTTCTAACATTTATTTTGCAAGTTCTCTTCTATAGCCTTCACTTTTCCTTTTGAAGGGGGAGGTGAGGGGAGGGAGGGAAGGGGCTTTTCCATTTCTCACCATTCCATCATTTTTTATTTCAGTATTCTTATTGCTGTTGGGTCACATTTTGTTTGTTTCTGTGCTACACATAGAACAACCTGCTGAAGGCAAGCTGCCAACTAGTTAGCTTTAAATGTCATCGCAAATAAAAGACAGGAGCAGCCTTCTCAAAGTGGCTGTCATTTGGGGATCATGATTAAACCACTTCTCTGATCTATGTTATTTGTTGTCACTTGGCTGCCTGTTACACAGAGAAGTGACTTACTCATCTTCATAGCACTGCTTCCCCCCTTGAAACAATTAAACTTTTAGAGTGCTCACACATTTTGCATTTAATTCTGCAAAAGATCAGTAAAAGGAAGCTGACTGCTTAGTGTCTAGCTAGCCTTTAATTCAGGGAAAAAAAAGGAAATAAAGAGCAAATGAAAGACCATGTGAGACTAATAAGAACGGAGCCACTGTTTGCTAGTAACCAGTTCCAAGTCCTGCCTTTTTCATGTCTGTACTAACACACTCAGATGTTTAGAGCGTTTAAGAGAACAGGCAGATTTCTAAATCTATACCCACTTGTGAATAGTGTTACACACTAATAAATGCTTAAAACCCCAGGAAATTCTCCAACTTGCGAAGATGCTGATCATGCGCAGTCTAGGCCATTCTGTTAAGATTCCATCTCAACAGTTGCCTCTCTTTCAACCATCCAATTTTTCACCTTTTTTTCTACTTTATTTTCTTTTTAGCACTTTCTCAAGCGCTAATTAATTATTTTTTTTCTGCACTTCCCTTGGCTTTCCTGCCTCCTTGGTTTTTGATTTTTTTGTTTTACTCCTGTATGTGTGCATATTGCCTTTGTTCCAGGACAAGCCATCCTCTCTGCTCTCAAACAGTCCTCTACAGCTGCTCTTTGTGAAAATGTTATTTCACTGAGCATAAAGAAGGGGAGGGGAAGGATTAATTATGCACCGCTTTTCAGTGATGGCACCATTTAAATTGACCTCAGCATAGAAAAATAAGCCAGTTTCAATTTGTTTATACAAGCCATATGTAGAGGCACCTGTAGCATTCCTCACTGTCTGTGAGGCTTTAGCTTTTCATCTTGTGTTTTGGGAAGACGTTTGAGAATATAAGAGCGCTGTACACAACTGATGGACTGCTGTTTTTACAGCAAGCATGCAGTAGCACTGAAGTCACACAGAGGAAAACACAAGCTTTACAGTAGCCACAGTTACTGTTCTGTTTTAAATGCTGTGCAGGTAGTTATTGTGGCTTCCACATTTTACTGGGTCATCATATACAATTGTATTTGCATAGTGTAAATACATATGCAAGAGATGTAGCTTATTTAAGGGCTAGTATTCATCTATGATTTTTATGAATGTGGCATCAGAATGAATGTCACTAGTTTAAAAAACATTGGGATTCAATGTTCTGGTATTGATACCTATCTTAGAATTCCTACTTCTTTCTCTGACTGCCCAAGATTTAATTTTGCTACCCCAAAAATGTATTTAGAGCACAAAATCTGTTATGAGTATCAGTGTAGACAGTGGAAAATCCTAGTTAAGATTTCTATATGTTAAAATTCACTCCTAAAATATTTTTAATGTAAAAACCTATTGCCTTGCCAATAAATAAATAGATAAATAATGTAGTCAAATCAGTAGTTTTAGTCTGTTTCTTATTTTTATATCTACTTTTTCCTGTACTGAAAGAGCCATGTTAATCAAGCAAAAAAAGCTTTGTATCCAATTCCAGAGTTTAGTGAGTATATATGTTTGTATTGTGCAGAGCACTTTGATGTCTTGAAATGTTTTGCCAAAGGCAGTGAGAAATGTGTAATACTATGATTTGTTTTAAAAAGTAAAACAAAGAACGAAAGAAAAAAGAAAAAAAACATGACAAGAGCACAGCTTGCTTTTTCAATTCATTTTCTGATGTTTACATGTAGCTCCATCGAAAGCTGGAGGAGCTCAGAGATCACCTAGAAGGCAATGTCAAAGGATGCTCTCTCCGAGTAAATGTACGATTTCACTCGGTGATCTGTTTTTTTAAAACTTCCGCTGGCTGGTAACACCAAATCTGATTAGTTTGTCTGCTCATCCCCATCTTTTTCCTTTCTCCTCTTTCTCCCTTTGTGTTTTCCTTCTTCTCTAGCTGGGGTTTCATTTTAATGTGTATGAGAAACCTGACCTAATTGCAGGATTTGTTTAAAATTAACATTTTAATGAATGTTAATCAAACTTTGGCTTTAATACCAGCTAAAGCAAATCCCTTTCCAAAACTAAAGTTGCATATCTAACATTTTCCTGAATATTAAAGTTAGGAAGAAATAAAATAGATACCTCTAAAGAATAGCCATATATCTTCTGTCTGTGATTGATACCTTAACTGAAAACTCACAACTGCCTCTTTGCCTTTAATATTTTGGATCCTTATGTTACCTCATAAAATAGGTTAATATTTGTTTGGATGCCAGCTATGCAAATTTTAACAGACTTGTATAATACAAAAATTCTGTGGCGTGTTTATGATATGTTATATTTTTGCTTTAAATAAAAAAGGATCAATCATGTGGAGAGAGAAAAAAAAAGGATTAGGAGTTAGCATATCAGTCATAACTCCTCTGTAAGATTATCCATTTTTTACGGAAATATTTTAGAAAGCAGTAGATGTTGCCTACATAATAATACAGACAACTGTACCCCATATTTGAGTTTTCTTTATAAAGTAAGATCAGTCTTTCGGCAATTAATTCTCTGGAACTCAGAGCTTAAGATGCATAATGTGATGTGCAATAAAAGTTAAAAAGGAAGAGTTTTCAGCATAATAAAAGTGAAAGTAAAAGTGAGTAAAACTGCATTTATCCCTTTGAACAATCATTCAGTGAAGATCAAAATAATTTGAGCCATGTGCTGTTTGTATCTCCCATACACTGTGATTGTTATCATTATGCTCAGCACAATTATATTAATATGTAATCTGCTATGGTTATCTAGTGAAAGTTAATAATAATGATTTGATAATTTTTACCCTATTTGCATGTTTTATCATATCCAGCTCTAAGTCTGACTTAAAGTTGAATTCTGCTTGCTCTCAAATAGAAGTCACTGAGCTTGTAGTCTTTTGCAGGCCAGATGCAAGAAAACCGAGGTGCTAATACGCTGCAGCTTTCTATACAATCTGTTGATGAAAAAATCATTTCAAAGGCAAATTTCTTTAACAAACAAGTTTTTGGAAGAATATACTATGTGATACTTTTCATTTGGTGGCATGCTATGCTTGTCAGGTTAGAATCAAAGCAGAGACAGTCGTTTATTTTAGACTCCTCGCTGTTAAAATCATGCTTTAGTACTGGTGAGTAAACATAAAGCCAGGAAAAAAATTACACTGTGAAACTTTGTACTACAAAAAGTGTTCTAGTCACGCATTCTCACACAGAATTCCACATGGGGAGAAATTTAAAATGAAAAACTTACACAAACTAATTGACATGAAATTGTTCTGTTCCTCAAGGTCACTTTTTCTGTTCTATCATGGTCATGCTCTACACAAGACAAAGCAAGCAAGGAGATCAGATTATGAACTAAAAAATGGTGGATATGTTCTTCATATGCACTTTAAATTTCTTAAGACAAGCATGACACATCGCAAGTATAATAACACATAGCTAAAATCTGCATCTTTTGACTGCTAGTCTGATCAATGCTATAAAAATGGATGTTTTGGATAAGGCAACATTTTAAAAAAGAAGATACAAATAGCCGTTCAAATAGTAGCACAAAGCTGTAGTAGATGAAGGACATTTGGAAAGAAAATAATAAGGGATCTGTTAATAGCTCATCTTTGAAATAATTTGCATGTGTTCCATGATGTTTTTGGAAAGGGGTTTAAATGAAAGTTGTTAATACTACTGTGTGGCCACTGGATTGAATGGTATTGCAGGGGGAACATGAAGTAACTGATGGCCAGCCCCTTAAGGGAAAGCTAAATGTTATTGCACAATTGTGCATATTATTTAAGGTGGAACCTTTGTTTCAGAGTGAATTCCAAAGATAAGACAATAGTAATACCTAATTCTTTACAATTTTCCTAAGCTGAGATCTGTTTGCCCATTTCTTCTTGAGATCTTCACTCAACTTCCTTGTAGATATCCCTATTCTTTTCCAGGGTTAATTCTTTGATCCTTCCAAATTACCTGTGTTTGAAGCTAAAATTAATTATTGTTTGGAAAAGTAGTAGGTAAAACTAATTTTAAATGCAAGTTTAAATTCTGCAGAAACATATTATCAAAAGTCCATGAGAAAAGCATAAGTCTACACATAAACATATCTACACAAAGTTTCCAAGTATCACGTGAAACAATTTCTGTATGGTTCTTAACCTATGTATCAATCAAAGGTTCTGGTTTTAGCCAAGAACAGTATTTTCTGAAATCACAGTAGTGGTCAAATATTGTCAACACAGGATGTAAAATGAAACTCAGATCCTAATTTTTCTTGTAGATTTGTGGCTTGTAAAAGCTGCAGTCTTCTCTATACTATTTGTTATCTTATATTAAGCATCTACCTTCTTTGAACATGATGAAGGATAACCTTTTTGGGACTGTCATTTCTCATTCTTCTGTTTTTTATCTGAATAAAGTCACTGTGGCCCTCAGACTACTGACATACTGCTCTGTCAGCCTTTGGACCAGATTCTCAGATGGTGTAAATGGGCATAATTCTTTTAATACAATGGGGAATTTCTGTGATAGAGAATATGGTGCCTTAACTTTAAAATTCCTAGGGGAAAATAAAGCAAAGTGGCACATGTGAATAGAGCTTAAATGTTAGCAAGAAACTAGCTTCTTGAAACGGAATGGGTAGGGGTTGTCAGGCAACGTACTTAATAAGAGCTGCCCCTTCTTCCCAAATGGAAGAAACAGTCAAAAGATCAGTAACCAGAGTTCACAATTGACAGCAAATTGAAGGCAGTGAAAGCGATAATTTGCAGAATCATCAGCAGCAGTTAACAAAATAAGAAACATTCTGATACTTAAATTTAATATTGCAGAATCAGTGCACTTCAGGAATGCTGACATCAGGCAGATGTTCAAAAACGGAGACCAGTTAGAAAGAAAGCAATGATGTGGAAAGGGTGTGGAAACATTAAGCGTGTGGCAGCTGCTACAGCCTCACTGCATGAGTGTGTTGGAAATCATTGAAAGAAACAACAATCAGTACATGGGTGAGCGTGTGTTGTAAGAATAGGGACTTGATAAATCCTTTCCTGAAGACCATTTTGAAACCAAAACACTTGAGCCATAGGTTTGATTTCATGATTATGAAGAAATAACCCAAGTAAATTGACAGTCTATACATGTGTGAATAAGAAAAAAAAAAAGAAAATAAAGTGTGAATAACAAAAAGAATAGTATTGAAGCAAAAAAAACAAAAGTGTGTGTATTTGAGAGGAATTCAACATACAGGTATTGCAGTGGAAAGAATATTATCATTTGCTCAATGTAACTGGGACTTCATGAATATGAAGAAAGTAAGGAGTGGTTTAAAATAATTAAATACTAAGAGGAATAAGACTGATAAGAAATGATAAATTTAGGTTAGATATTAATGAAAGTATGGGTAAGTATGGTAGGCAACAACAATCTATCTGTAGTAGATGTCCAAGAAAAAAAAATCACAAGGGTTTAGCTTAAAGTATACCTCTTGTAAGTTAGTGTGGGGAAAAGAAAGGATGAACCAAATAATTTCAAGTTTTTTGGGGTAAGATTCCAAACTCTCTCATTGTTGCTGTTCCCATTTATTTAGTTGCTGATACTTAGACTGCTGCTTTGACACATCTTGCTTTAAATCCATTCTCTGGTTCCTCACCTGCCAAGTTGAAACTAATGGATCTTCTTTTTCCATGCTACTATAAGACAAAACATGGGGAAAATAGTGGTAGTTAATTATGACAATCTTGATTAGAGGTACATCCAAAAGTCTTAGATGGATATCAGAACCCCATGTTGCATAACTACACAGAGCACGTTATCTTTCTTAGATAGCTTTCAAAATAATCCTCCTATAAACATTTTTGCTCAGTATTTGTTGGGTGGAGGGCGCATTCTTTTTTTACTTGGTTTCTTAAAATAGCATTCTCTTCCAATTATGGCATAATCCTTCTGTAAATCAACTCACTATACCATGTTGTCATAAGTAAACACACGAGCAAAGGAAGGGAGGCAGTGCCTTTGAGTATGTGAATATTTAAAATGTCCAAAGTCACTCAGATGTCCTCGGTAATATTACGTAGTAGGAGCAATTTTTACAGAATGCCAGAGCAAAAAATCTTATTAGTGACCGCATTATAAATTTTGTGCCTATAAAAAACAGATCTATAGATGTATTATATACATCTATTATCTATTATATACATCTGTATCTATTATATACATCTATAGCTGTATTATATATGAAGACATAAATGATCACAGACAAATAGGAATGCAGAATTTTCCTGAAAGTGATATTTTTTATTTTAGTGAAGAATTATGAAATATATATATCTGAAATTGAAGAACTTTCATGAATGGCTTTGTGTGGCATCTTCTCTGCTCAGTCCATCATAATACCTAAGTCAGGAGGCAATCACTTACAATTTATGTGAAAATAATTGCTAGGTTCAGTTTAACATCAGTGTATCTATCTGATGTGTTGTACAGTGCAGTTTTTTGGGTTTTTTTATTTTTGAAGTCTAAGGGAATTTTGCATAGAATTCTTATGATTCATTCTTCTACCTTCAGAAAAAAAAAATCAAGAGGAGTTTTATAATGTATATATGAGAACCAGGTCTTTTATTTCATTTATTAGGGTGTTTTTCATCTTCACAGCCAGTTGTCATCTGATCATTAGTAGACTAACACAAGCTAAGGGAAAAAAAAAAACTGAGATGAATCTTTATAATTGAAATATGAAACATGTTTCATGATACGTGAACATGAAAACCCTTTATATTATTGAGAGACATAGCATGTAGAATTCTGTTGGCCTGTATCTGGTCATTAATAATTTAATCTTTATAAGTTACTCTGTTTTTTGAAGATTAAAGAAAAAATTGTTATCAAAATGCTAGTTCTAAGCATCTAAAAATAGACACAGGGAGGAATAGGCCTTTAATATATTTTCACATTGTATATTTTGCAGAGTTAAAATAAAACTAATAGTGTTAGAAGAGATTGGTAAGCTTCTTTGTAGAATACCTCATTATCCTAAGATTAATTTTCTCATGACAATGCCAGTTTTCTGGAAGAATAAAGACTGATACTTTTCTTCATGTTCATCATTAGTTTTAACTATTTTATAAATCTAAAACCATTTTTCTTTTAAGAAGCTTCCACCTTAAAAAGCCAAAATTTGGAGATTCTGAAATAGCTGGTCTTGGAAACTTAATGAACCCCCTACTACTATCTCAGTGCTGGAGCCACCTTTACAGAAAACCTTCTGAGACCCTTACTGTGCCACCATTTCTTTTTTAACAGTGTTTTCTTTTCCCCACTGCACCACCAGGCTCGGCTTCCTTCGTGCTCATCCACCTATAGTGTTTCTGAGGTATACTTGCACGTGTTCTCCACACAATTGACCTGCTTGCCCATCACACTTCTTTTGATTTTATTTACTTTTTTTTTCCATTTTTTTGCCTTGCACTGTGCACAAATGGGGAGAAATCAGCTGTGGAGGAAATTTCTGCATGATCGCCCTGCAGCCATGTTCAGCGTGGTTTTAAAATCGCCCTCTTGGCCTTTAGTTATGTAGCAGATGCTACGTAACATAGGAGCATAAACTGTGTAACGCGAACTTGATTAATTTTTTCTTACATTAAAATGAGAATACTTTCATAATGGGTTTATAGATGACCACAAGATGCCTGGCCAGTCTTTCTGAGCTGTTTTAACTCATTGGTATTAGTGTAGTTAGAAAGGCTCTAAAGAAGGGACTATCACATTATGATTACTGATCAGCTTGCTATATACAGGATGCTTATCTGAAAAACCCTATTATTTTCCAAAAGTCTGGCTTGGGTCATTATCTACCAGATGCTGATGGAACCATAGCGAGCAAAGTTCTAGACTTAATATTAAATTGAAAATTTGCTTCCGTGTATATGAACTTGGTGTCCAAATGAAACTCGGTTTCCAACTTGTTGGTTTAACCCATTGCAATGCTGTTCCAGGTTTTAAAATGGTTTGTTTTGTTGACCATGCTCACAGTCACACTTGCAGGTAACATGCTGATTAGAGATATTGGTCCTTAAGTTCTACTTCATATATGCAGGTCTTACTAAAAATACCCCTATTGGAAGTCCTATCAAATATATACACATGCCAAAAAGTGAAGGTAACACTGATAGAGAAGAAGGAAAGACTTTAAGACTTAAAGGCAAATTCTAGGCAAATGGGATTTTAGCGAGGGTAATAAGCAACTGGGGTGAAGTGGGAGGAAGTAGGATGTTATGTGATGCTCTATGTTTGCACATTGGACTCATTCACATTAGTTATGTTTATTGCTTTATATAAAGGTGCTCTTGCTTTACTCAGTTAATGAGCATCGTACAAAATGCAGATGTAAGAGCTCACCTAAGCCATCACTTTGTCCCTGAGCAGGATTAATTGTGTGTAAGTATGTGGTACTGGTGTGTGTTTAATTTGTTCTCGAGAAACTTCAGCCAATCAATCAGTCCTATCATGTCTTTATCATTTTTAATACCAACAAAAGAGCTTATAAAGAAGTTTTTAAGGATAAAGAGATAATTACCAGATTTTATGCCCAAGACAAATAATTGCTTGTGGCTCTGCCAAGAGATTGTTTTAAAGTTGTTTTAAAGATAATCTACTACATATCCTTAAGGTATCTGATATGTATTCTCCTTTTTTTTCTTCATTATTTTAACAGTGAAAATATCACTGTTTTTATTATAGTTCTCAATATTCTTACACATAAAAGACACAGAGTTTTTCTAAGCCAATACAGGAAGCAATTTAGTTCTTGCAGATGAAAAGCAGAGGCCATCCCTATTTGATCAACCCTTCTGAAAGATCTGTGTGAATTTAATAAAAAAAAAAAAAGCTCTAGATCCCCAGGCATCTCAGCTTGATAGCACTTTATTTTCCACAAATCCTGCTCTTGCAGTTCTCATCAGCAGATATGGTGAACTTGCTTTTTTGCATACGAAGGAAATAAGACAGAAGAAAGAGAACTAGACTTCTCTTGCATTGCCTGCAGCTCTGGCCATTTGTTCCTTTTGCGTTCTGGAAGGATCACACTCTTTGCAAGGAGTGGAAGCCAGAGTGTTACCTTAGTGGGGAGGCAGGTATTTATGACTCTCCTATTTACTCAGATTCCAAAAACTATTTTGTCTTTTCCATAGCCGTCAGATTTTTGAAGTGATTAGTGGGCTTGGAATAAGTAGAGTTTACCTCAACAGAAAAATTAAATTAGAGACAAGTGTTTTGTGAACTCTGTCCACACAGGAAGTCTGGGATTTGTAGTAAAGTGTCTACTAGCTGAAGTATGAGGGTGCCAGTGTGGGAGTGTGCAAGCAGTTTAACCTTAATGCTCTGTCCAAAGAAAAGATGTTTATATCTAAAAGTAAGGATAATCTTGACTGCCTGGTGAGCCAGATCCTGTGATGTAGTTAAAAGAACGCTTTTTTTCCAACTGATCACAATTCCATGCTTTTGAAATGTACGCTGATTGCCTTCTTTTAAACTTCAAATTCAAGGTATAAAAAAATACAATTCATTCTTTGGGGGTAGGAGAACACCCTATCTGTTTTGAGATGAAATCAGTCAAAACTAAAGATTTGTATGGCAGCTCTAGGTATTTGCAGAGAATGTCTAGGAGGACATTCTGTGGGCTCCTGAAGGATGCATAGCATAGTTTCTAACCTTATAAGTGTCTGTACATTCAGAAATACAGATTAAAATTAGGATGCAAGTGCAATATTCAACATCACCTGTTGTTATTCGGGAAAATGGGAAGGGTTGTACAGGTAAAGAAAAACTGACTTCTAAATATGGTAGAATTTCTTCCAAAATAGTGTTCATTGAAGCTCTAAAAAACTTTTATTTGGTTGGATCAAGAAGAAGAAAGGAATAATGTTAACTATATTGCATAGCATATCCTGGACAAAAAAGGAAACATTGTCTAATGTATTTCTGCAGTTGTTGCTGCAAGAAAATGTTTTTATTATCTATTCAAAGTTCAAAGCTTCTTAATTTTGTCTGCCCAGGTCATCATCCATACAGCTCTGGACCTTCAGAGAATGCCACTTTTTATAAGAAATTTCTGAAATCGTTTTTCAGAAATAGTCAATGTCAGTTCATCTTGAGAAATGTAATAATTATTTTAGTTTTTGAGAAAAGCTTTGGAATTGGATGACTTGGTAATATTTGAACAAAGATTATCAAAAAAGCAAACTGTCGTACTGAAGAACTTTTGAAGCTGTTATGTATACAAGGTCTCATTTGAAATTTCACCAAATCTCCCATTAGAAGTTTACTTCTTTCATAGAAAACATTCTTGTAGAGTTTGTCTACAATCTCAGAGTCTAAAATTAAAGCTTCTTTTCACCTGATCCTTTTTAATGTCACCAGTTTCCAGACCTGGTAAAACTGTGGGCATGGTCAACTAAAGGCTGTTGGTGAGGAATAGACAGAAAGTTTTTTTAAACTTTTTTTAGCTATAGCAATTTTTATGTATTATTCAAATCCAGTTATTGTCCAGGTCTTTCTTTTCTCTAGAGCTCTGTCAACACCATAACAATTCCACTTACCTAGAATGAAATAGAAGTTCTGTCTCTCTGGCTGTACTTCAGTCAAATAACAGTAAGCTTTTTTAAGAAGCGATTCCCTTGAGTCAAGAAAAGTAGATCTTTAATGTTCTAAAATAGCAAAATATGAATTATAAAATAGAAATTCATTTCCTCTTCAAACTTAGCAATGTACAAAAAAGAGGGAACTTTTATGAAAACAAATTAGCTTCTAAACCTTTTGTAAATGATGCTTGTAATTTTTCTAAATGTTAGCAGGAGTGGAAATACAGTAATTAGCAATGATGCTGACTCGGCAGTTGTGCAGTATCATATGTGTGTAATAAATACATAATTGACTCATTATGTAGTTGTTACAGAGCATAGTAATCTTTTTTAAAATAGCTGTAGTTCACTTAAGTTAATTAGACCAGATAGATTGACTTCACTTATATTTTATCTTAAAAGTACTGTAAAAAATTAAAATAACTAATTGACCAACAGAGGAAAGTCAGAAGTCTGTAGTTTATAAAACTACATTTAGGTATGCAATGAACCCTTTTTTTTAATCTTCATTTGTATCTCCGAGTTTTTATTATCAGCATCAAATCCCTCTCCCTTCCTTTCTCTCCCTTTCCTCCGCTTCTGCACGTGCTATGTGTTTGCCTGAAAGTGTAATGAAGGAAACCAACTGATCTGCTTCTTGCAAGTATAGCAGCAGAGCAGCGTTCATCTCTCCCCTGCTTTCCAAAAGCAGAGAATAAAACATGGGCATGAAAAATTGCAAAGAGGTAGACACTGAAGTATATAGCATGTCATCTGTTTTATTTAAGATCATTTCTAGGTTGGCGCATGGTGTCTTGTGTAATGAGATATACACCAATTTTTGTGTTAGCTTTCTCTCACAGAAAAAAGACTACTTGCATAAACATAGTTTTGGAGTATGTAATGGCTGCATACTGATAACAGGACTTGATTGTAAACTTAGATTTGTTAATAAAACACTATAGCCAGGTGATCTGTTGAGTTCATGACTTCAGAGGTTTATTCAGTCAGAGACTGAAGGAAAATTTTAAACTGCTCCAGATTAAAGTATAATTATCTGCAGTATACATTACACAATGTTGTAAAAACTGAATCTAATTTTTTAAAACTTCTTTAAAACAATTTTTTAAAAATTCTTTGAATTCTTTAAAACAACCCCTTACACTTTATAGTTCTTTATTTTTTGAATTACATATTTTTTCCTTTTTATTCCTCCAAATATTTTCCCCTGGATTACTATCAAGAAGTTCAATTAATGCAAGTTTTACATTTATTTGCTTCTGATATTATAGCTTAAAACTTTCTAGCAGCAGTTTTCCAGATCCTAAGTTTCGCAGAGTGAATTCAACAGTGATAATTGCCAGTGTAGCTGGTAGATAACTGAAAAAGTTGTATCTTCTATTATTAGGCACTAGAGAATGCAATGATATCAGTATTGGCTATCTAATTATGCAAATATTTTAATAGAAAGGAAAATTCTAAATGTATACCCACATACAATATCTGAAACTCGAAATTGTTAAAATTATGTTTCTATGACTGTTTCTGAAGTTCATTACAGTAACAACTATAGAAGTATGAAAGCGGTTTAAATGGGCCAGATATACAGACGGTAGACTTTAGACTTTCTGAGTAAATGATGGTCTTTTCATATTGAAGAGATTACCGAGAAAATTGCTAGTTTTGTACTCAGTTCTTACGGCCCAGGTCTGTACATTATTTTGTGTATTATATTCAAATTTGAGCATACGTACACACAGGAGCATACCTACAGCTCAGAATTGAATGAACACAGCAAAATCACTGGCCAATTGAGTTTTGCATGATTTTATTGCTACAGTATGGTATTGCTTCTCTTTGTTTTATATTTGCAGTTGTTAATCAAACAGTAAGTTTTTAAGCAAGATTAGAATTTATAGATTTTTCACTTTCAGATGACAGGAAGAGGTCAGAGTTAGTTCAGCCACTTGTCAATTCCCATTTAAAGAGTTACATTTTTTTCTATTGCATTTTCCTTTGCTAATAGTAGCACTGCCCTCTGTTAAAAAAAATAATAATAATTTCTAACTTTTATAGATATACAGTTTCCTCAATAAATATTAAAATACAAAACTGTGAAAAGTCAGTGATCTTGTGTCCTAATCCAGGGAAAATAGCTTTAATAGTTCTATCTTCTTTAGTAGCTGAGCAAAAAATCCTCTATAGCATTTTCATTGTCCTACCAGTATAGAGAGATATTTTTACTATAAGAACAGATGTTGTGTAAAGTACGGCATTCGTTCATGAATGAAAGTATGGCAAAATGTCAAGTGTCACTGATAGGGGATTGCATCATTGAAGTAATTTCATCAAGGTACATGTGAATAACTTCACTGAAAGCTGTCTTAGTTGTCTACAATAAAATTCACTTAACTTTTTTCATTTAAAAATGTGTTATCATATTTGCACTTTTTAATATAATTTGGCTCAGTTTACAAATAGCTGTACATCCAAATTACATCTATCTGCAATTCATATGCTGAAAATAGAATCAAAATTTTACCAAGTCCTCCTGCTTCTCTGCTCATAGTCCTAACTTGTGACTTCTGTCAAGTAAAATTATCACGTAAAATGTTTGCCGTTGTTCTTTTGTTCTCTTCTAATAAACACAGGCCAAACACTAGGGTTTTCTGTTGTTGGTGGGTTTGTTTTGTGTTGTTTTTTCTTTTACATAGAACTATTTCCCATTCAAGGAAGTGATAAAATCTGGGATTTGAAAGGCATTCATTTCCTATTAAAGGTTTTGGCTTAAACTCATCTATTCATCTTACCCAAAGCATAGTAGATTTTGTGGATTTTTATTTTGATGAAATGCCTGCCAACTCTGCATGTAGCTAGCAGAGAATAAATAAAATTGAAGTCTCTGTTAGAAGGATAGGCACTAAAAAAAAAGAATGATAAAATCACAGATATATTTCCGATAATGTTATGTAAGATTTGTATCTTAGAATCAAGTAATTCAGAAATAACTCTGCACCCTCCTCCATTTTCAACTCTCAAGTTCATTGTTTTTTTTTAAGATGTGTCTTGATGTTTCAAATTTAAATGCAAAATTTTCTCTTTCTTCTTTTTCTTTAAAAAGTGAAACGTTCCTCCTGCCTTGCAGTGCAGATATGTAATCCATTATGAACTTTCTGACACAAATTAGGTCAGGTCAGGGAATTGTATCATTTTTGTTTTCGATGGTTATAGTTTAAGCTCGTGTATGTAACGTGCGTTTGAATTTCCCAGTGTCATTTTCCCAATGTGCTGGTTTGGGCCCGGGTGCTGCCCCTTGCAACCCACACTGCCCCCTTCAAAACAGTCCCAGAGGGATCTCGCTTTTGAGGCAGCTTCGGAGGGTCAAATGTGAATCCTAAATGATTTGAATTTCTGCTGGCTTTCGAAAAGAAATTGCCAATTTACCAGAAACGGTGTAGTTCTCAGCAGGGCTTGATTCCAGCCTCTCCTTTCCACAGTTTATGAATGCTCTGATATAATTAACTTATTTCTCCATGATGATACTGATATCACTAAGAATTCTCCTCACAGGAATATAGTTTTCTGCCTCCACGGGTAACCTAGCTCTTCATACAGGAAATTCCCAATACTTCTCATTTATTGCTCAGATAGATTCACCGGCTGAAGCTTTATTTTTCCCTGCAGTAGTTGCTCCCAAATTGCATCTTAATATTAAAAAGTATTGCACTAAATCCTTATGTATGGAATCTGAATCAAGCACTGGATGAGCATGTCATGGCCAACTGAATTATTCTCTGGGCTCTGCTTGCTGGGCTTCCCCAGGATTTGACATGTTTGTTGCACATATGTACCTAGTGACCCTCAAGATGCCTCTGATCTAAAATTTCTGCATGAGCTATAATAAGACAAGGAACCTGTGTCTTGTATAGCAGCAGTTGGGATTAAGGCATCTCAGGTGACACTGGACACCTATATGAACTTAATCCTAAATCTCCTTTCTCTAAAGTGCTCTAAGTTTTATCGGTATAAATTAAAACACAGAAAATTCCATCTCCATATGAAGAATTTCTTTCCTATGAGGGTGCCAGAGCCCTGGCACAGGCTGCCCAGAGAGGCTGTGGAGTCTCCTTCTCTGGAGATCTTCC
>JAUBNY010000592.1:20072-32052 GCA_032275445.1 Crypturellus soui
CGTGCTCTGGGTGTCCCTGCTGGAGCAGGCGGGGTTGGACTAGATGGTCTCTAGAGGTCCCTTCCAACCTCAGCAATTCTATGATTCTGTGATTCTGTAATTATTCATTTTTGTATTTAAAAGTAAACAAGTAGAGATTTTGTTTGTTACGAGTGCTGTATACATCAGTGATAGTAACAGACACATTACCTGTATTTACTAGCTTTTTTGCTCTTACCTGAAGGCTTCAGATATGATGCTTCAAGATCAGTTGAAAAATTTAAGAAAGTTTAAACGACATTCATTAACATAAATTCTTTAACATAAAAAACATTGTGGTGTTCTATGTATCCATGAGGAATATGCTTCTTTTCCAGTGCAAAGATACTTTGATTTTGTGTCAACATGTCACCCCCAAAATTAAATTTACACATTGGATAAATCTAATTTTCATTAAGGACATTCATTAAAGTACGTTGTCAATTTAAAAGTAACTAGTTGCTTGCCAGACATTCCTAGTGACCATGCTAATCTAGGTAGGAATCCTTCCTTTGGAAAAAAATGTGAAAGGCTTATACTCACCACAGCTGTCAGTGTTACTGTTATTCACTTAGTGTGCAGGACAGAGCATATAATTTATTGTACTCTGATACAGTTAGAGGAGCCAGATACAAGAAAAAAAAAAAGGGATTTTAACAAAAGGAAAATATACAGACAGGTTTTCCTGTGATGTATTCCCAACTCTGTGTAAATATGTATTTACATACATCTTTTTGTGATAAATGTGTAAAAATCATGATATCATGCATTTATGGGTTTTGTAGTTTTGGGGTTTTGTGGAGGCAGGGGTTGACAGCCAAAAGATGTGAGGTTTATAGCCATAAACTATATCTGTGCAAAAAAAAAGATTTTATCAATGTAGAAAAATTAGGCAGACGATGTCCTCTGAGTGGGGACACAGTTAAATAAGGAAAGCTCTGGTTTCTGTTCATACAGTAAAACACACATATGCAAGTGAAATGAGTGGCCTTCTGTGCAGATTCTCTGATTGAATCACATGGAGAAAATATGTTTTGTTCATGCTCATATCATTGGAAAGTAGTCCAGCCATCCTTTTAGACTGCTCATAACTATTAAAATTTCCAACCAAAACTACTGGCAAGGGCCAGTGTTAGAAAAAAAAAAGTGATGCCCATTTTTTGACAAGTTTAGCCTGAAGTTTGAGTGGTGCCTTGATTAGTAACTCTTGAAGTTTATTGTTGGTTTTGTTGTTACTGTTTTTCACATGCTCATTCTTTTTTAGCATAAAGATATGAGGAATGTCATCTCTGTAATCAACTTCTAAGAGGATAGAAATGCATGAAAACATGATAATAAGCATGAAATATGGCTCTTAGGCCTTCTTGGAGATTAAAAGTTTGATTCAAAATCCTTGAAAGATCATAGGAAAGGTGCTTGTTTAGTTCCCCATTAGTTCCCCATTCAGGATAGAGTTTGGATATTGTTTAGTAAGTAAAACATAAAATCAGTTATCCAGCAGACAAGGTGAAAACAAAAAGCCGCATCATGTCTGAAGTAGAAGCCCTACTGAAAAAAATATGTAATGAAATAAGAGACTGTCACATAATGCCTAGACTTTTAAGGAAAGCTAAGATTTGTACAGATAACACCACTCTGGTATTTCCTAACAGACAAGTGTTTCACTTAACCTCAATAATGTTACATGATTATGAAGAATTTATTTTAAAATTCATGAAATCTTTTGAAATGTAATCTCAAGCATCACACTGTTGAGGAAAAGTAGTTTCCATTTTTTGCAGTGTTTTGGGAATGTGTTTATTTTCATCCCGCATTTAAATTGACTGATGCTGTGGTCAAGTAAGAAAAATGTGAAAGTAGCTGAAATTTACTTTGAAAGCAAAATACTTGGAAAGTAATAGAAATTAAACTTATTTTACATGTTAATCATATTAATGTATGCCAAGGATCAGAGTAATTTATTCTGTGTTTGAAGACAATTATTTATATATGTCAGTCTTGTATTTTTAATCCCTCTGAAAGACAGCAGCTTAAAAAGCCTGTTGAACTGGAATAGACAAGACGTTGAAAAGGTCTTAACAGTGGTCAGGCAGGAAATAATTCAGACACCTAACGCACACTCCTAAAGCCAAGTGAGTTGTTAATCAACTTGCCAGGTTATGAGATGGTGCAAATAGAAGACTGACCAGCAGCATAATAGATACACAACATACAGACTTCTCAAAGCTCCACTCCAGCCATTTCAAATTAAATAATTAAGGAGGAATTATATCTAAGGAGCAATGTTGCACATTGAACACAAGGTATTGCTCTCAATTACTCTTTTTCCCATGTGCAGGCTTTGAAATTTGCATTCAGCATGAAGCTAGCAAGAATTAGACATGTAGAACATATGTGTTAATGCAGGAATTTGCACAAGTGTTTAAATTCTTCCTCCTCTCGTTTTACTGCTTTTAGCAAAGAATTGTTTAGTTTATGAGGTTTATTAGTAACAGGTATGTGTGTGGCAGTTGATCTACAGTAGTTAATATCATCACTGTTATCTGGAGAGAATAGAGGTCACAAATTTCCAAACTTTTTTTCCCTCAGGGAATGCCCCAAACAGAAGATCATTTTCAGGCATTTCATAAACATTTTCACTTAAACCTGCAAAAGATCCCATTCACAGCTAATAATAGAAGCAGTAGAATTTTCAATTTTTCCCAAGTGCCAAAACAGACTATTCCAGGATTTTTAAAATATTTTTTTGTTCTGATTGGTTATTTAAGTAAGATTATATCAAAATGAACTCTGATTAGATTCACTTACTTTAGTAATATATACTTATCTATATTTATTTAAAAAAAATGTTTGAAAGGCCTCAAGAAGGAGTAAGACTGCCCGTTTCCTCTTGTCTTTTCCACTTCCCTCACCTTGCCAGGTGAATTGCTTCATATAGTGTCTAGTTTTATAGGACAGCAGGAGAAATATGTGATCGTGTTTCTCTCACCTATCTCCATCTATCTGATTAAAAGGAATTTCTGGATTTCTTTTTTTAAAAAGCACTTCCTTTCTCTTTCATCTTTTTATTCTCAACTACCAAATGTATGTAGTTAGATTGCTTTCCCATTAGCTTTCAGACCTGGCCTTTCTGTTTTACTGTTTTGTCTCCTTTCTTGTTTTAAAGGCTTTTTTGAATGTGTCATGGTGGTTCTTGTTTTATCATTGTGATGTGTTTAGCTTTCCCTTCAGACTGATGTGTAAGATTTTATTTGGACCCTCTTTTAAGAATAAACACTTATTTTCCATTGCTGAGCAAGGTCAGTTTAAGTTGAGAGGCTATGAATAATCAGCCTCTCTTTTCTTTCCCAGAACACTGTGCCTTATGTCCTTTAGTTTTAATTTGTTCCAAATATTGAATTTTTTTTTGTACTTCTGTTTCTGTAAAAGAAATGAATTCAACCCTCCTGAATCTACATTATATTCATCCATCCTTCTCAGCTGTCCCGCTTGGACAGCAGTTAAGTTGAAGCATAATCTGACCGTAAAATTCAGTGTCTGTTTTCATAGTCTACTGGGAAACAATGATTAAAATTAAATATCTTTTCATGTTAAAGGGTAGATGTCTAGGAAAATAAAAGTCAGGAAAGATAAAACTCAGTACTATGGGGGTAAGGATATAAGGGCATATTCTAGATTTGAAGATGACTTTTGTTTAGTATCCAGTCCACTAAATATAACACTTACCAAGCAGCTAAAATCTACTCCTAAAGTATTTTTTATTTTTGGAAAGTCTATATTTCTTAAGAATGGTTTTTGTTTTTTATCTTAGTGCAGGTTTTTTATTCTTTAGATATTCTTGAGCATAAGGAGTTTACAGTCATCATTTCCTACTATGAATAACTTGGAAATATATCAGATAGGATTTACCAAACTAAACATAGTCACGCACAGTAGAGACATCTATGTCTAAGCCAACTTTGCCAACTGCATTTGCAGTCACTAGAGAAAACAGGCAACTCAGGTGCAACTCATTTTTATCCTAAAGTAGATGTCTACAATAAGCTAGATGAATAGTGCCCTAGAAGCACTTACTTGCTCCCTCTGACTCCAGGTGAGTAATTCCAGATGTAGAAAATGGCATTATTTGTATCTAAAATGAGGTGAACCCCACCAAAAGTGTTGCTCCTTTTAAAAAATGTGCTAGTGTGTTTACTTCTATAAAATTCCGTGAGTTCACATTCTTCTCCCTTTAAGAGGTGTTCTCAATTTTGAAGTTGAAAAAAAAAAGGGGGCAGGAGATGAGAGGGGAAGAGAAGGAAGATTCCCTCTGGTTTTGGGCTGAGTTTGTCCTAATTTAGATGGTGATTAAACTTATTCTTAAGACATGTGCATCTCAGTTTAAGAGCACTCTTTTGAACACATTTCTGAAATAGAAAGATGTCATCTTTTAATAGGATTATTTAATCCTGAAGTATTTTCTTAAAAAAATATTTTAAATAGACAATTCTAGCCATACCTTTTCTGTGAAATTTTTTAAACAACCTTGATTTTATGTTGTGTATCCCTTCAACCCAAGCAATTGCTATTTTCTCCATACTTCAGATAAGATTTAAAGCAAGTTTATTAATTAATGCATTTCATTACATTTTTCAATCCTTTTGTAGTTTGGCTTGCAGTAATAGGCCAAAATTAATTAATTAGTATTGCTTGCAGTGTTGCTACACAGGTTTGAGACATTATTAGTTATGCTTTAATTTTATTTTATGTATTTAGATGCAGATATTGATATTTATTGCATTGTTAGCAAGGAAGGATGCTTTAGGAAGGAATGTTTAATTGAATTAGAAGAAGTAATTACCTGAGGTATTAGGGGGCTGTATTGTAGTGTTAGTTGTTATATAATGTGTCTCTTTTATAAGGGTGGAAAAACGTGGAAAAAAGCAGCAACATTGTGCTTTCCCAGACCATGCAGAATAAATTGTGTTCACATTAGAGCTGGAGTTTCAAGGAGAGGTGATATGAGTAATACACTTTCCCACAGGCAGTAACCTGTAATATGGGCAACACCTCATAAATAAATTTGGCATTTATGAGACAGAGGATATAGTTCTCCAATTGGAAACTGCTGCTATGCTTTGCATATCCTGCTTCCTTCATTACAGCTTGGCGAGCCCATTCCCTTTCCTTTATCTCAGTCCTTCGTGTCGATATATGTGTTTGGGTTTCTGCTGGTGGTTCCGCATTCTGCATGCCTTCCTCACAGCGGAGCAATGCGCTGTCCCATAAACGACCGACATTATGGGCAAGCCTCCAACAGCCTGTGCTCCTGAGAAACTGGTTCCTTCTGTTGGTGATAAATCATGTTTTGATGTCCTTGTTCTGAATTCTTCTTCATGTTGTAAACTTGAGTTGAAATGTTCTCCCATAAGAGTTAGCTTTTCATACTGGGCTGGAAACTCTTCATATTTGTGTAGCAATTTATTATAACCAATGGCTTTTAATTGTACTTCCCATAATGAAGAGCTGACTTAATACTCTGTGCTAATCTTGTTATGACTTATAAAAGGTAAGTAGTTTCTCTAACCATTCCTAAAGATCACGGTAAAGTGTTAAAGGATTTTTATTTTAATTTCCTTTTCTCTTTATTTTTTCACATTAATTTCTCACTTACAGCATGAGCTTTTCTTTGTGTCTTTTCCTGTTTCTTTTGTAAAGATTTTTTTTGTGCACCCTATTATTTGCAGAAAATCATATCGTGAAGATTTAAATACATCCAATTTATTACAGTCAGTGATTTCATTTTTCAGACCAATCATGACCAATAGATGGAAATTGTCAGCACATCTCTCGATTTTACCATTCCCGTAGTTCTTTTTCTTTTTTTTTTTTTAAGTACTTTATTTCACAATCTGTTTAATGCTTCAGCCTATGGGAGAAGGTGTACTCAGCATTTCAGCACAATTAAATTGTATCTTAAAAAAGATAAAATCCGGTTTCCTTAAGAAGCTGTAATCTGAATTGGATGTTTTGAGTTTGACTACATTCTGCCTGGACTACACAGGGGAATGTACTGAACGATAGCCCACTGTATCTATTGCCAGGATACACCGTGAGCCAACAAGCTGTGGACCCGAGCAATGAACAAAGAAACTCTCCCTTTCCTGGGAAAGGAGAGACAGCCACAGGTTATTGTTTCTGAAACAACCTGTGAGCAAGAGTAATTACAGTAATACTAGTAATCATTTGTCCCAGTCAGTCCTGGTACTGTATGTGGTGTAATACAGAATCTTTACTTTGCAGTAGCTGTGAAAGGAATGCAGGTTTTTTGTAAATGTCAAAAAATAGCAATATTTACGAAGCATGAAATATGATAAAATGCACCTACAGCACATGACTCCATTTCTACGAAGCTCCATTATAGCTAAAACTGTATACATTAGAAAACTGATGCGTTTCATTTGAAATCATATTGTAAAGCAGTTTTGTTTCAAAATAGCATTTAGGATATGAATATACAATTCATATTAAACAAATGGAAGTATTATTTGATAATTAATGGTGATATCAGTTATGTTAAAACATGGTTTGTATTCTGCAGCTGTGGGCATAGTTTGGGAAACAGCCAAGTCTAGCTGCTCAAGCCTTTTATTTCAATCTCATGGATTCCTCTTCCACAGCTGCTTTTAAAATTTGTGGCAAGCAAATTATTTCCCATACTGCATATGTTGCCCTTCAGGTGAGTGATAAACTGCAAACTTTAGGCTGGTTGTAAGAAGCCACAAAGCAAAATTAACTTTGTCACTGAAGTCCTCTGTGTGCACAGAATTAAAAAAATGACCTGGGCGAGGCTGTGTGTGAAGCCAGCTGTCTTTGTTTCCATTGCCATTTGGACATTGTAAGAGCAAAACGTTGTCAGCACGTTTTTTTTTATATTAGAAGATTTGATCTGCAAATCTCAGCTGCTCTGTTCATTATAAATCTCTTGTTTTTGTCCATACACTAGCTGCACTATAGGTTGGAAGGGCTTAAAGATGAACTCAGGAGGAATAGAGGCTACAACTCGAGAGTAACTATTACTGCTCAAAGGAGCTGTTTTCCATTCGCAAACATTGCTTTGCGCTATGGGTTTGGGCTCCTTCTGTTCCTCCACTTTGTTGAAGACTCTCTCTTGACTTCCATTTTACTTCTTCAGCACTGTCTTTGTCTGCTAACATTTTTCCTCTTTCTCTAGTAGCTTTTCTCTGTGTCCTTTGGATTGCTTATTTTACTTAGTTTGTTTTAGTAGATTCTTTCTGAATGTTTGTGTTTTGTATTTTTTGTTCTTGCCTTTTTTTTTTTGTTAGGACTATGTTATCTCACTGAGTTTCATTCCACAGTTTGCTAAATTGCTTGGTTATTTTGCAGCAGGCCCATTCCTCGTTTTCTCTTTTCATACGGTTTTCAGTGAGAAATAAGAGAGCCTCTTCCATTATAAACAGAAGTCTATACACGTAGGCCCATGTCTCCTTTTGCATTCACTGTCTTTCGGCTTGCCACATGCCATCCTGCTTCTCTCCTTCTCTCTGTCTCTCTCACTGAGCCCCTCTCTCTTTTGTGCTTCCCTCCATATCATTAAACCATCTTTTGGTCCAGAATTGTCCTTTGGTGAATTATAGATAAATATTTTCTTCTTCTGAGGAGAGTTTATGTGATTCCTTTAAAATTGGAAAAAAAAAAAAAAACAACAAAACAACTCTGGGCCAAATTTGGGCATCATTAATATCTCATTTGAAGTTTTATTGTATGGTATTTTTGGTGGGAAGGAGGGAGGTGGGATTTTTTTTGTTTGTTTTTGTTTTTATATGACATTCTTTTCAGGGAAGGACACCATAACCCACTCTAAGTTGCAACATTACTTTCCATAAGTTATTTCATTACTATAAATAGACTGTGTTACGCTGTAGAATCCAATTTTTTATGTGAATATACATTTGGGGCAAGCTGCTGTGGAATGGAAGAAAGAGGTTTAGAAATTGGTTCATTTCAGACTTCAGGGACTGCTGTTTTACGAAGGCAGCCTTTGGGGGATTGACTGTGTATCATAACTGTCAGATCATACATATTTACTTTCCATGCATTTGTTCTGTAACTACAAATCCAAACTGAATTCTGAAAGATAATCTGGATTCATTCCTTCACTTTCTCAGCAGAGACAAATGTTCTCTGCAAGGGAAGATATACCCTCTGTGTCACCTGTGCTATTCCTCTTCTTTAACTACATCTACATAATTTTATTGTATTAGTCATCTCACTGAAATATAGGAATATAATTGTGAATGATGTACAAAAGAGGAGGACTCAGTTCATCCTCTCTTAGGGGGTTGTCTTCCAGAGAAGTTTCCTTTAGCTTGTGACTGCAATGTCAGCCACAACAAAAAGCTTTTTGCTCCAGTGTGACCAGTTCAATCAAGTGACATGTCCTAAAACATACTTCTTTTCAGGTTAGTGCATCTACTAGCTTGCAGCTTTACTATCCTGTGCAATGTGATGTCATTCCAAACTTGAGAAGAATTAACAAGAGACGGTTCTTCAATAAAGATGCAACTTAAACTTCTTGTGTCCGCAAGCCTGATAACCTCTAAAACCATTTTTTTTAATCTATGTAGTAAAGGGACAGAACTCTAACAGCAAGTGCTGACTAGAATGTTAGACCAAGGAGAGTCCACCGCTGGAGTCAGACTAATAAATCTGGAATAGCACAGGGGCAGCCAAGCACCTAGAAGGAGGATTTGTTGAGAAGACAGTTGCCATTCTGACACAGTTACTTTTTAATTAAAAGTGCACTATAAAATTAATCCCAAACAATGCATTTCTTTTAGCCAAACTGAAACAATAGAGTAAATTTACCTGGCTTTAGCCAGGAGCTGTTTATACAACTGTAAGCTGTTCATAGAGTTATGAAGAGGGATTATTAAATATATTAAGAAGCAGCTTAATCTATATTTAATATATTTTGAATATATTTAAATTCTTTCTATAATCCCTGAAAATTTCGGCAACAGAGTTTTAAAGCAGGTCACAAAAAGACAATTATATTAATATTTTGTCTATAAACTTAGGTTCAGAGTTAGAGTAATTATAATTATATGAGAAAATGTGGAGTTTTTATATAAAACTAGAAAAACTGGGAAAAAATATATTAAGTAATTTTAAACAGTGTGTTCTCTGATTTTACTCTTATTACCCTGTCCGTAGGCCATCTTGTTTATTGTTAAGAGAGTTTTAAATTGCTTATCCTGGACTCTGACCATCAGCTATTACTCTTCTGCTTAAATATCTTAATCTCCTGTAGAGTATGCAAGAATGATGCTGAAAATATGTAGAGCCTCTGTCTTAGATCCCAGGAGCTTGCCCATTATATCTCTGTATTTTGCTTGCTTGTTAACTTCCGTAGCTCACAAGCTCTGTGCTCTCTCCGCAGGTCCAGTCCAGGTGCAGCAGCAAGGAGAATATCCTCAGAGCAAGTGAGTGCTGAAGCTTTCTGGCTTTACTGTGATTATAAATAAATAAATAAAAAGCAAGACCGCTATTGTAGAGAGAAAAGAAGGCAGTAAATTATACTTAAATGAGAGGGGGAGTAGTGGGCTGGGATGCAGGTGGGTTTGCCGAAGAAACTTAAGAGCTTGAGTCAGTGAAATTCAGTCAAAAGAGGAAATATGTGAACACCACAAGCTCCTTATATTTATATTAATTGATGGTTACCTTTTAATTTCTCTTTTCAAGTTGTTCTTCTGATGACACCAAGGCCGTGTTGGGGTGTTGGTGTATTGATTTAAGTGGCGGTGTGTGTGCAAATCTTATCAACATTGAAAGACAATGAAAATGAAAATTGTCAGGTTGAATATATATGATTTTTATTTTCAAACTTAAGCATGAAGTTGAACGCAAGGTGTTATAAAATCAAACCAAAAACTGTAAAGGTTAAAATTTGAGATTTGATCTACATGATTTAATCCACATATGTTTTGTAATTTGCAAAATTCCTTTCAGTTTTATCTGAATTTTTCATAGTCTAAAAATTGTTCTGCCATTGATATATAATAAACTACATAGGAAGTTGTTTTGCTGATCAGACAGAAAGCTGTCATGAATTTTCCACCTTGCACTATCAATTAACTTTAATGCTAAAGGATTATTTGGTCATATAGAATGCTGTGTCATATAGAGAGCACTTTTGGAGCCATCTGATATTTGTGAAATATAGTTGGTAAAGTCTCAAGAGTTGTTTAATATCATTAACTTATAGTAAAAAATGTACCACTTCATAAGTCAGAACTAAAAAATAAATATTTTCTCTTTTCGTCTGCATGTTTATTTAAATAGATGATACAATTAAAAGCAAATATAGCATTCGTTTCTAGGAAGAAATAGGGATAGAGAAGGATTAGGAATTACATGAGCTTCCTTCCTTCTTCCTTTGGGAATTTACATTATTCATTCTAGTGCAAAAATTCCATTTTTGAGTATGTATTTTCTTGGCTTAGCTTGCAGAAATAGTAGGCGTCACTTTTGATGTTGGAACAGTGTTGTCAGGGTTCAGTAAATTTTACCTGTTTGCAAACAGAGTGTGTTGGAGAAGGGATTTCCTACTAGATTTTAACAGAAACCTTGAACACTTGCTTATCAAGCAAATGACACATATTAGAGACAGAGCTAGAGCTTGAGAGATAGTACTTTGGACACCGTTCAGAGATGGGCCTCTGAATGGTTCTTTAACATCTTCAGGGTTAAAACCAGGCAAACATTTATTTTTGAAGTGGCTAACAAAGAATTTCAGAAAGCAGGGAAAAACAAAAATATTTTCCAGAACTGCTGACAAATACTGTATTGCTGCGAAAGACTCGTATGCTTCTATAGAGAGGAAATGCTTTCTGAAAATAAATGTAGCTTATGTAGTTAAAATCTATATAGCGATATAGGCTTTAAGAAAGCATTGCTTATAAAGGATTATATAATACCATAAACCTTGTTTTACTATGGCTTACTAGTAGACGTTAGAGAGAAATGATATCGTGAAAGGAGTTTCAAATCAGTTTTGCTTCGCATGTTACCAGAACAATTACTATCACCATTCTTTTCAAAAAGTTATCAACCTATGCATCTCATCATGGTAGAAGGTACAAGAAACTCCCTTGATTTTCTCATCGCAAGATGTGAAGGAACGAAGAAAAATCATCTTCCTACCTTGTAACCTAACTGTGTTTGGCGTGTCAGGGAGAGCCTACACTTGGGGAGGACAATGGAGAACCATTTGTCTGAGTATAATCACAGCTGAAACATATTGTAACTTCTTTTTGTGGTATGTGCTACTTTTAGATTACATACACTACATAAAATCATGCAGGAAGACATCTGCCAGGTATCCACAGGCACGAACAGGAACTATTTTGAAAATCCCACTCGGGACCACACCTTGTTTTTCTTTCCAGGGAGAAATCACATGCCTCCATCTTGACTTTAAGAAAGGGGTAACAGAAAAAAGGAGGAATGTACATGGGCATCTTTGGTAGACATGCTTTTGGCTCTGCAGTAATGTTGTTATTCTGGATCTTTCTTCAAAGCATTTAATCATGTGGCATTTCAGCAGCTGGAGACAATTATAGACAATTTCTAGTGTTACATAACCTCCTGATAACAAAAAGTCAATATACATCAATATATGCAGCCAACTCTTGCATCTCAACACGCTGGGTTTTGAAATCCAGGCTTTATTTTTGCTGAAAACTAGCTTCAACTCAGATGGGCTATAAATATTCCCAAGACTTTATAATTTAGGATGAAGGTGTATTGCAGGCTTTTAAAAAGCCCAGGTGCATCAGCAAGAGTTCAAGATGTTATGCTGGTAAAGATGCATATAAATGTCCTCAGCAAGAGTTCAAGATGTTATGCTGGTAAAGATGCATATAAATGTCCTTTACTATTTTTAGCTGTGCACTTCTTA
>JAUBNY010000592.1:32152-48383 GCA_032275445.1 Crypturellus soui
TCAGCAAGAGTTCAAGATGTTATGCTGGTAAAGATGCATATAAATGTCCTTTACTATTTTTAGCTGTGCACTTCTTATTGCTCAAGTTTAAAGATTCTTATTTAGTGACACAACAGCTAGCGCTAATGGCTGTAGCATAAGCGTTGTTTGCTGCCTCACATTTCCACCAGCTTTCATTGCTCTACCGTATTTCTTTCTAGTGTCCTCCTTCATCTTTCTAAGCTTTCCTTTTAAGACAAAAATATCTTATTTTATACAACTAAGAAAAAAACTTTTAGCATTTATTGTATGGAGTCTACTGCAGCTATTACATTGCCTCTAGGTAGGGTGACTGTCAGTGACATGCATTCACAGAAAATTCTGGGAAATTTGACAGTTTTTATCTTCATCTTACAAGAACATTCATTTCAGCATCCTTGTCCTTATGAAGGTGCTAGCCTAGCACAATATAATACAGTTATAATAATGACAAATGCATATTAGCTTGCAAATAATGTTTATGCTGTTAAATCCAAGAAAGTATTTTTTCCACTAGATGGATGCTGAATTTAAACTGCCTAGAGCCAAATGAAATCAAGCCTTTTCAATAATTTAGGATGTAAGATGGCTGTGAGAGTTGCAGACAGCTTTAGTATTGCCAAGAAACTCTCCTGGGAATGTCTTATGCCTGTAGATCTTACAGTGCCTTAATTTGTTGCCCGTGGAGTCTGGAAAGGTGCACCTGAGTGCTTTTACTATTTTTTAGAGATATTTTATTTAGACCTCTTGCTCTGCTTTGTTACTGCACGAAAGCAATTTGTATCAAAGTCCCTATTGCACTCTTGATAATCAATGTTCAGTGGGCTTTATTTTCTTTTTATACCTTATTCTGTTTTCTTACAGCCACACTGTGCATGCTTCTTGTAGACATGGATGTTGAGACAGGACTTCTTCTGCCAGTGCAGGCAGCTGAAATTCTTGTCCAGGATCTCATGTTGTATTTCTGGAACATCATCCTCTATGACTTTCATATGCATAAACATTCAATGCATTCTTGATCCTGACAAATCCATTAAGGATATTTCTGTAAATATAGTTTTCCCAACTTTTTGGTTTATATGCATTATCATTTATGTATTATCACACTAGTCCTCTCTTTTTTTTTTTTTATTTTTAACTTGAAAAAGTAATCTTCCATTAATCTATCTTGCTATTTTCCTACAAATTATCATATAAACATTACTTTGCTGTGGTGGCTACAAAATCCTGAAAATGACTAGGCCGCCCATTAGCTAGAACCTCTGTCTGTCATTGCGCTCACTGTCCAATGATCTTGTGCTCCCTTCTAGCCTGCCTTTAAAATTATTGACTGGAACAATATCAACAGCTACTGTAAGATACCAGCTTTTATATACTGGCAGTGCTCATGTCTTCTCTGTTTATTTTTCACTATCTGTATCTGATACTCATCTTATTTAGGTTTAGTCTTAGCTAGGAAAGCAGTGTGGTTTGTTTTTAAGGTGAGGTATGCAGACATAGTTCGGAAACTTTTATGTATCATTAGAATCAAAGCTTTGGCATATTACGGTTCTCTCTAAGGACCTGTGTAGCTTTTGAATGGGGGAGGGATTGAAGGAATACTTAACTCAGTGGAACTCATTATGTCCAGGGTCTAAATGTCAAGTGCAGCTACTCATCAGAAGGCTATAGAAGCCATCAAGGAAGGACAGGATGAGTCAATGAATTGTCCTGAGCACCAGGTAGATCATAGAAGTGAGTCAGTCTCAGGTGATGAGCCACGGTGTCAAGTGCTGCATTGCCAGTGAAGGGTTTCTGTTTCTGATTAGCTGATTCTTTTATTCTCATCGAGACTTCTGTCATATTTTTCAGAACAAGTAAGAATATGCACTTCTGTGAACTTTTTCAATTATCAATTGTATTTTAAGTCTCCCTTTTGATTCTAATTGAATACCATACCATTCTACTTTCTGACATAAATGCTTAAGAGTGTTAAGTAGCTTGAATTAATTTATCCATAAAGGCCAGATGCATTTCAGTAAAGTGGTTTAAATTAACATTGCTCTGGATGTCTACACACTATAAACTGGGTACCCTCACTTTGCAGGTCACAGTGCTGTTGACATTACCAAGGTAGCGAGAAGGCACCGCATGTCTCCATTCCCATTGACATCTATGGACAAGGCCTTCATCACAGTTCTGGAGATGACCCCAGTGCTTGGAACAGAAATCATCAATTACAGAGGTACTTTGCATATAGCTGGATTCTTTGTGAGAATCTCACAGCTTGCTTCAGCCTTTGGTCATCTAATAATTGTTGCGAATTGTTTGAGATGTATATAAGTGCATCTGTTCATAGACTGTGGAATATGCAACAAGCCAAAAACCTAAAAAACATAGTGTGCCTTCAGTGCTTGATTTAACATTGGACATATATAGATGCTACCTGGCTCCATTTTGTGTTATAATCAATCACTCTCACAGTTCTCTCACTGTGGGAGACCCTTACTACCCCCTCTTTCAATCGAAGTTGTTATTGATTCTAGATCACTTTGTTCCATATCTATGGAATGGAATAGATGACTCCAGAACATTTCTCAAAAGTTTTAATACCTTGCACATTGAAGCTTTTGGTCCTGTTATTCCTTGGATCCTTGTTTTTTCTGATTTTTTCTGAGTTTCTTGTAGAAGATTGCTTGCATAGTGAGTAATGCAAGTAAGGAATATTGGTCTCAAGCGTAATATTGCTGCCAAGAGCACCACCAGCTCTTAATTGCTGCAGGTATACAGTTTGAAATCTGCTGCCTTTCTTAACATTAAGAGTAGACACTCATCACTTGCAGTCCAGGAATATTGCCTTTTTTTTTATCTTTAATTCTATTAATTTTTTTGTGTAAAAAATGCTTTGTTGTGAGCTTAAGCTTGAGAACTGGACAATTTTTCCAATCTAGTCCAAGAGCCATGTAACTTCTGTTGAATATCTTTCCCTGCTCTTTATTAATTTTGAACTAGGTGGCCATTTTAATAGCATTGCTTTTTCATCTCACATTGACGTGCTATCAGGACAAAACTTATGAAATAAATAGAAGTAAATCTTTGAGTCTTGTATTCATTACTTTATTCTCATATCAGTACCCTGAGAGATCAAAATTCTTTACAGAACTATACCAGTTTCACTGATAGAGCTCAAGAAAAGCTAATATGCACATTTGAAAATGGAATTTCATGCAATTCTCCCTTTCAAGTTTGAATCAAAAACCTATAAGCATACGAAGAAGACACTGAAATATTTAAGAACATCTTTTTCTGAATTAAAATTAATCAAAAAGGTTAAATTCTATGCTTTTAAAATAATCATTCAAAAAAGAGAGTAAATGTTTCAGATGATTGTTCTTTAATTGCTGACTTGCTTCACTTTAAATGCCTAAGGCTTCAGCAAATAAATCTCTTACTTTTGTTTTCCCTTATTGAAATTCATTCCAGCTACTGGCTGACCATTTGTTCACTTTGAATATTACATGGCAGATTGCCAGGAACGTACTGTCCAACTTTGCTGTAATTTGTGTGATTTTGCATGCAGACAAGAAGTAAAATGAAGACACAACATGCCTGCTAAAATTAGAAGCTGGTTTTTCTCTGCTATAATTAAAATGTCTGTGTCTTTTCAGTGTAAGCGTTCAAGCTCTCAGTGAGCCTTCTGATAACATGTCTCCTGTCTTATCACATGGCAGTGTTAATAGCCATCACAAAGATGTTTTTCTAGTTGCTTTAAAAAGGTTTTAGCAGCATTTTCATGGTAATACCTATGACAAAATGCAGCATAAATATTTCCTCCAAGTTAAAATTTGATACATTTGGATGCGAGCACATTTGATGTTATAGTTATTATAATTAATTACTAGCTAAATTATATTGGGCTAAGCAGTAAAGTATAGTTTCCCTTAGGATGTTACTTAAGTGAAGCTGAACATTTTCAAATCCAGCAGATGCTGGTTTTAACCAAACTTGTGCACCTAGTGTGCATAGCTAAGTCTTCTGCCAGTATATCTGTCAGTATATCCAGAATCACTTATATTTTCCTGCCTATCACAAGGCAGCTAATGTATAGCTGTCTTTTCTGGCATGTCTAAAAGTTCATAATCTATAAAATATATATCCACACAAATTCTCCCAACAATATTACCAATGCATACCTTTATTCCTTAATCCCTTCCTCTGGATGTGACATCTTCCTGTGCCACAATGCATCTTAAAAGTGGTGACATCAATTTTCCAGTGAGCTTCCCATTTTCTCCTTAGACATACTGAAATCAAGCTGCTCTCAGTAGCTCTGGCCTATGTGCCCTTTCCTAGTCCCTCTAGTCAGGTACGTAGTAAATGTTCTTCCTCACTGTCCCACTACCTGGATGGATAAGGTACAAATTTCCACTTTGTTCCACATCATAAGAAGCCAAAAAGAAACTCTTGCTGGCACCATGAAAGTAGACCTGAGGGTGAAGTTTCTCAGGTCAGCCTCTACAGGGAGGCAGAGCCAAACTGCAGCTCACAGTTACAGTTGCTAAGAGAATAGAAAGAATGTGTTTGAAAAAGCTATTAAAAATATTTAGAATTTTTACAATGTGAATTTACATAAATAATGCTGGCACGTATATTCACTACCTCTCCACTGAACAAGATTGTTGTCATCATTTAGGTAAAGCCAACCTATTGCGAAACTTCTGTGTTAATTTACGGAGTCGTGTCCATCATTGCTGTCCTCTGGGCTCAGTCCATCAACTTTCATCTTTTCACGCAGAATTCACTTTTTGAATGTTATTTTACAAGATTCTTAAAAAAAAAAAACTTTTTTTAAAGTTTAAATGTACAAAATAAGTGTTCCTATATTTTTGAGAAGTTTCAGGATATAGACATACTGTTCTGTCTGACACTATTACCTCTGAGTTTAGATACTTGGCGTTCTGTTTCACTGAAACCAGAAACACGAACTCATTGATCAAATCTTTCATCTGTACTTTCAGACTCCAATCCTTGTTTGGTTTAAATACTGGTTCTGACAAAAATCAAAAACTTGTGCCACCTATTCTTGAGATGTATGAGTACATGATGTATTTTATCTGTCAGATTGCATTGCTGTCATTTTTCTCCTCTTCACCAGCTTTGCTGACATGAAACTTGGTCTTTTCTCTCTTTCCCTTTATAGATGGAATGGGCAGAGTCCTTGCTCAAGATGTATATGCAAAAGATAACCTACCACCATTTCCAGCATCAGTAAAGGATGGCTATGCTGTCAGAGGTAAACATGCTATATAGACATGCAGTGTCTGTAAAACCACTTTCTAGCATATTATTAGTTCACTTGGCCAGAAGTACTTGTATTTTGGATCCAGTTGCTAATATTTTGCCTCAGATTTGATTCACATCATTGCTAAAGTGACTGTTATGTAGAACTTAGCTGTCTTGAAGGAAGACAGTAAAGTTTAATTCAGATCTTTTAAGTGCATATGTGTGTCTGTGTGTGCAAACTTACATCCAAGTGTGCTCATAGACATGCAGCTGAGCTGCAACAGCATTTCACAGAAAGAGAAAGAATTCAGAAGACTTGCATGAGAATATCTGCCTCTGACTGACAGTTTCTTTTTCTGTTTCTCTGTTGTTAGTGTAATCAAAAATTTCCTACATCTGTTATTTGGTTGAGCCGTCACAGTTCCAGCTTCCTATTTGTGAATTATTTTATGATTGTATTAGACTATTTTTGAAAATATATGTGAGACTGTATTCTTATGCAGGCATCTCAAAAGAAAAATTCATACTTTAAAAATATTTCAGTAATATGGCTATAATGAGAGAGCAGCGAGCTGTTTTCTGGGAGACCTGAATCCATCCTCTGTTTTGCCACTAGATGCTGCATGTGTTTGAGTAAGATGCTTCCCAGTTCATCAGTTTTTCCATTTGTAGAATAGGATTAATGATATTTATTGCAGATACCTATAGAAGAAAAACAGTATATAAGAATAAACATTATTACTACTAATGATATCATTATGGTAGAAGTCGAATCATTGTAACACAGTTCTGAAATTCCGAGCATGTTAGCCAACTTTCTTTTAGGGACATCAAAGTGTCATTTTTGTTACTGGCAGCTGAAACAAGG
Source organism: Crypturellus soui (assembly GCA_032275445.1). Lineage (NCBI taxonomy): Eukaryota > Metazoa > Chordata > Aves > Tinamiformes > Tinamidae > Crypturellus > Crypturellus soui. The sequence continues at coordinate 38,301 of JAUBNY010000592.1, forward strand.
GAAGGCAGATTGCCATCAAACAGACTGTCTGCAAGCCCAGCCGATAGAAGTAGACCAATAGGCTCCCTTTGGACTTGATGTAAAAATAAAATTCCATGTCTGCAAGATGGGGTTGATTGCAGCTGTCCATCATCCGTGTGTGTGAGAGAAAGGCATGCTGAAATGCCTAGTGACAGCAGCAAGGGAGTGCAGACCTAGCCAGAAAAATATGTGCAATATAATGCTGAGATGAGCTGGGGAGCTTTGAATAGAAAGCTGGCTGAAAAGGGCTTTGGAGATAGGAGACTGGTCTCTTGCAATGTGATTCCTGAAGAGGAAATCAAAAGTGCAGTCTTAGTAAAGAAGCAGCATTACTTCAGAATATTAATGAACTCTATCATCAAATTCTACAGAACCAACCTACAGGACCCTTATTTGGATTCCAGCAAGAATGCTGTTATTGTTCCTGTAGCTCTGTTATCTCAGGATATTAGGGCAAGTTTTGCAGTGAGAGATAATTTTATTTATAGTATTATCTGATATTAAAAAGATTTTTTAAAAGATTAGCTTTCAGTCACATAAACCTGTCTGTCCCAAACCTTGTCCACTTTTCTGAGGTCTCTCAGTTGCTCTAACAAAAGATATGTCACCCATAGGTGTTAACTCTATATTGTTACTAACAGATGAATAAAATCTAATTTGGTAGCATTTTATCAGATATAAAATAACCATTTGGAAATCTTTTTTCTTCTTTTGCTGGATCCTGGATATCATGGGTATTAGGATAAAGGCTATCACTGATTACAATTCATCTCTGGGAAACCAACATCTGGAAAGTGAATAAAAAGACACATTTGAATGGGCTAGTGTATCTGAACACAGTTTGTCTGAGCAGTCTTGACAACATGCCTGCTGTGCTTGGCCTTATGTAGACAGATGTACAGCAGCAGGTGGACAGATGTTGAGATGTCTGTGCACCATGGTAGAGCCTACAGTAATGACAAGTTTGATTTTAAGGACGACCATGAAAAGATGTCGAGTTGTAGGCAGGTAGTTCAAAGGCATCATCTGTGGTTCATTCCGTATAGGCAAGGAGGCAAATTCCTGTGAAACAAACCTTTCTATTTGCATACAGAAAAGGCAAAAGGTATATAGATCTAATATAGAGAGAGTAATTTTTTTCATTACAAAACTTATGTTTTTTTGAAGAGAATTTCAACCCAGAGGGAAGTGTAATTTAGTTTTGATATCATACTGTTTTTATACAGTTCTGTATATTTAGCAAAACAACCAGTCATTGAAATAGAAAAATCAGATGTATAAAACCGAGTGGATAGTATTGTGTAATCTTATTGTTGTCTTATGCAACTCTGAAATGTTTTTCTGAAATAGTGGAAAGAAGTTGTCTGATTAAAGTAAGTCCCACACAGAATGGCTTCTACATGTGAGGAAATAACTATACTTAAAATTCTTGGGATCTGAAATCATTAGGCATATATGGAAATAATAATTGGACTTGAAGTATTCCTTCGTTTTTAAGGAAAAGGATGAGACTCCAAATTCCTAATGGCATTCCAAGTTTCATTTTCTTAGCCATATGTCTCTTAAGAAAACGCTAAATCTGCAGGGTCAACTACACATCTGTAACCACAGCACTGGTCCACATTTTCCTCCAAAAGCAAATTTAGAACCTAGAAATGTCCACTGTCATGGCAAGCAAAAAGTTACATAATACACTGACAAAATACATGGTTCCCTTAAGTGAATTTCACATAGGAAAAATTAAGCTATTGTTTCTTCATTTTGCTCACAGTGTATGCAGTGAATCTCATGAACACTCTTAAATCTTTGCTATTTATGTAGTTTCTGTATTCCTTTATTTCTGAACAATTTTTGTTAAAAAGTACTCTGGAACATGTAATTTTCAAAATAGTAAACAAAACTTAAAAACATCTTAGAAATGTTGTCAGAATTTCTGTAATCTTTAGTGTAGTGTCTGGGTCAGTTCAACAGACACTGAAGAACTGAATCCTAGATTCTGATTCTCCTGCTCTTAATTTTCTTACTGCTCTTTCTTTCTGCTCTTAATTTTCTTCATTTATTTTGGTTCAGCCTATTTATCATCTTTACCATTTGTACTGTCACGTTACAGCTGCTGATGGCCCAGGGGATCGATTCATCATAGGGGAATCTCAGGCTGGTGAACAGGTGAGTGCAATCTCAATCTCTTTTTGCTTTTTAAATGTGTTTTTGTTGTAAGAATTTGCCTTTTATTTTTAATAGCCTTTCTTGTGCTCCAAAACCTATTATTGTTGAAGGTGGCTGGAAGTAGGGCACAGCTGTATCTAGCCTCCTCCTGTGTGCCTTGGGATGTGATTTCAAAAAGTGAGGTAGTGGAGTTACATAAGGAACTACCAAGAAAATCCCCAAATACTTCAAAGCTGATATGTCCTATTGGTTTGCATACCGTAGTGCTGTTAGAGGATACAAGGTTTCTAGTAGCATCACAATTTATATGGAGAAAAGCAAGAATTAACCACTTTTTGCTGACAGATTTTAAAAGGGGCATCAGCCCAGCCACTATTTAAACTGCTTAGATATTTCACACTGATACCTGCAAACCAACGTGTGGGAATTCTCTGTCTTTGAAAATAGTTAATGATTAGAGGTCTTGAGAAAGCCTGACACCAGGTTGAAGAGAATTTTGAGCTGCCTTTTCCTGCTTAGTATTGCTGGTTTTCTGTTCCTTAAATCAAGAGTATGTTTGCGTACCCCGACAGATATGTGGAGTGAGATTAAGAATAAATTGGTCAGGATGCATCCACAAACGGTTTCTGCTATATAAAACACTTTCTTCTAATTTGCTGTCAAACTCAAGCATACATTTGGTAAAATTCCTGTGCTAATACAGGGGTGACAGAAGAAAATCAGTTACCTCCAATCAGTTTGTATTATTCTGTCAACTGAATAGACTATCAACTTAATTATACCTGCTACCTCCTGTTCAGGAGAGCATGAGTTAATCCAGAATGTTTCTTTAGATATTGCAAATCCTAGTTTGTAATTCTATCCAAAAGCTCTTGTATGCAAAGTCATGCACAAATGGAATAATTTGAAGGCAAAAGAACAGATTGATGCATTTTAGCAAGGATTGTATAGGGTGACCATTTTGACTGCTAATTATAAAAGCCTCTAAACTGCTTTTAAAACTATAAAGGACATTTGATTTGACTAACCAGAGTAGACAATGAGAAACATTAAATAATTTTTGCCGTAGCTACCATCCACTTTCATGAATTATACTTTGGTGCCAGAGATGTCTTCTCAATATTGATGTTCATGTGAATTCAATGAATGAATCTAATATCCAAAATAGGTAAAATTACCTCCAATACTTTAAAATTTTAAACTAATCAATTCAGTGTTATTTTCACATGCATTGGATTCTTTAGTCTTTTGGGCTATATTTTCAAACATTAGTCCAGAATCCAGATTATGATTCACAGGTCTGAGAGTCCCGATCAGTTAGCAGGTTTGTAGAAATGATGGAAGTGTAAACGAGAGAGCGCTTTGCTGTTAGAGAGCTCAAGAGCTCTCAAATGTATATTTGAGATATATTTTGTATATTGGGAATGGGAAACCTCTCTGACAAGGAACAGAAACTGGGGGTACAGAGTGAGAAGAATTAGCTTTGTGCTTCTGGAAATACGAGTGGCAAGTATGAAAAATTAGGCTGTCAACCTCTGCATAACTGATGAAAGGTTCTGTCTTAGGCCAATGCATCTTTGTGTTCATCTCCTGCCCAAGAAATGATTTATAGCTCTAGAAGTCTCCTCAGTCCCATTTTTCCCGTCAGTCACTCTCAGCAGCAACATACTGCTTTTCACATTACAGACCAATTAACTGAATGGTTCGCAGCAGGGAGCTGAAGATAGGTTTAGGTTTGATTCATCCTGTAGTGAAAAAGGATCTTATGTAACTACCACTAAGAGAGGAGCGAAATGGGCCTGAGAATTATAAAAAGGCTATATAACCAGGTTGGACATCTCTGTATCAATTTTCAAATTGCATATTATTTTCTGATTTCTATTTCCAGATCGTTGTGTTTGTGTTCACAGCCACTTTTTACGCGGCAATGAAGAAAACTTTCAGACACTACCCTGCTTTGGAGAGGTTAGGGCACATCTAAGAGCACTAGTCAAGGGCCATCAACACTGACTGTCAAAAACTGACCTGTCTGGGGCAATGATTTTCTTCATATGAACTTTCATTAGCTGAGGCTTAGAATTTCCTCGAAGACTTTTTTTAGAGAGGCTTGTGATTAACCACAAGCTGAATCACCCTTCTGATACTTTGGACCATTTTACAGAAAGAAGCTTGCAAATCATAATCCTGTAGCCTGGTTCATAGGTGAAAGAGAGGATTCCTGAGATGCGGGATATGCTGTATGGAATATTTCTGCTCTTTATTGATTAACTAATATAAAGTAGATTATCACTGGTGAAGGCAGAGGATAGAACTCCAAACGGCCATAATACAGATACAGAGAGATCTTAAAGCCCTTTAAAAAAACTTATGTGAAATAGTTGTACATAGATATGCTTTCTGAGAAGCAGTTGTTTGTTGATCTTGCTAGTCTCTAGCCTAGAAGATAGCAGTCATGCAGATTTATACACAGATCTGATAGAAATCATTTGTTCAGAAAGTTGATATGATCAGTTTATTACAGGACAAAAAGGAAATTATATATATAAACAACACAGATAAGTCTAAAACAAAAGATACTATATCATAATTTTGTTTAAATGCTTTACATCATTACACCTTAAAAAAATAATTGACATTTAGTAATAAATTCCAAAAGCACAGACATTTACAGCACATGTGATCATAGGCACTGACTTCTGTCAGAGTCCTAGATATGTTATATTCCTTGTAGAATAAAGAAACCTTTTTGACTCCTGAGACCAAAAGAACTGCATTCTAAATGGAGAAAATGTTAATGCCATACATCTATCCTTTAAAACTTGCTGCTAGGGGACATCATGTTGCTTGTCATGTTCTGCTATTTTTCCGCGCTTTGTACTGTGTCTGCTGAAACCCCGGCCTGTATGGTGACGTTACACGTAGGGCGTTGTATATTTTAGGCTTCGTTAAGCAGATCCTCACAAAGATAGCTGTTCTGTGTGAACCTTGGTTTATGCTGTTGAGCTGTTGCATAACACAGGGAGATCTGCTTATAAAAATGGAAGTAGCTAGTTATATTATCTTCTCTTTTTTTTTTTTAGTATTCAGTGTAGCACTAGTGAAATAGAACAGAAACCCAGCCAGGCCAAAACAAAGTTCAACCCTGGGGAACAGTTTATGCTACATGAAAAGTATTTATGTACAGAGATGCAGCACGAGATTTTTGCTCATGTAAGCATCTCCAGAGTCTGCAGCTCAGTTTCCTGACAGTTCTTTTTCTGAACCAAGCAGAGTGTCAGTGTATTGCTCCTTCTGAAAGCTATTCTTGTGATCTGAATCTACTTAACGGGAAAAATATTAAGCCATGTGACCTAACAAGCAATTGCCCAACCCTAATCATACCTAATTACAGCCTAATTGCAACTACAAATATCACTAGCAGTACATCAAGAGACATGGCACACAGAAGAATCTTAATCTTTCAGATTATCTCTGCAATGTTCAAATGGCTGGATTTTTTTTAAGTAAATTCATTTTTGTTTTTTGTTTTTTTTTTTTATTATTTTTCAGCCAACTCAGACTGTGATGCCTGGTCAGGTAATGCGAGTTACAACAGGTGCTCCAATCCCATGTGGTGCTGATGCCGTGGTGCAAGTGGAGGATACAGAACTCATCAGGGAATCAGATGATGTGAGTGACTCATTAAGACTCATAATGCTTCTGTGTGCTTCTGTGTAGCATGTGGCTCATGGTACAATCATGGTACAATCCCATCAGTATGGAAGATATTTTCCTACAGAAATGGTGATCTCAGAAGTTCGGGAAGTTCACATCTACTCCTAGTTTCAGTACTGCCCACTTCTCAAGCTGAGATGACTGTACCACAGAATTTCCTGTCCTGACCTTGATTTTCTCATCTCAGTTGTTGAATACCTGTAGGAAACTCTTTGGGGCACAGTGGTGGGGAAGGGGAATGTTTTCTGGGGGTCCATGACAAGAATCCAATTTGAGAGTATTTTACAATACACAGTAGTGACAATCAGACATTTTATTTGCTTCTTTTCTGCTGAGTTCACATTTAATAGCAGAGCAATTTCTTCATTATGCTTCTTGAGGATGGTGCTAAAACTCAGCAAGCTGAGGATCTTCAAAGTTCTCCTAAACTCAAGTCCAAGTAAAAAGGAAACAGATTTTCTTAAATATCTCGGAATGATACTTAGAAATATTACAGTGTGACACTGCTGGTGATATATTAAAGTTGAGTATGACTTTCTGTAGGAAAGTGAATTCTTTTAAGTGTAACAAAATCCATAGGATGACTTGGATTATTTTGAACTAAATTGTGAAGATAGAGTTATTTTGTACAATTATGCAATTATTAATTATATTTATTACATTCTGTTTAATGTAATAATTTCAGACTAAAGTAAAGCCTTGGAAGAACATAATTTTGATACTACTTTTTATTACTTTTGTGTGGCCCATGGTCAGACTGACTCTGTTGCTCCTAAACATGATTTTTCCATTTTCAGGTTTTGTTTCAGATTGTCCACTACATCTTTGGAGAATTAATACTGGAGAGATCCTTTATGCTTGTAATTCAAAGCAAAGGGATTTCCTAACAACCCATTGCCATAGCAGTTGGGTGGCTGAATGGTGACACACTGTTGTTACAAAGTCTGTCTCTGCATTGCATGTGGAGGATTTGTGAGAATGTATCTTGCACATGTATCTTGTCATAAATATATATATTTAGAATCAGGGCTTTTATTGCATAACAATTGTTTTATTATGTAACAAGGAGAAGGAGTACCCCCAAAATGCTTTTAAGTCATAACTTTGTCCAATAGACCTGTGTGCGCCTTAAAAAAGAGAAAATAACTGAATTTAAAGCCTCTGAAAACCAGGAAATGGATAAGGTGCATATTCCTGCAAAATACAGTCTTAACTCTGTTTAATTTGAACATTTTTTCCAGCATACCTGTAAATCATATTAGCAGTCTACCTTGCAGTTGCTGGGGGAATACTTCAGAAAAAATATATGTAGTACATGTAGGACTGACTGTATATTGTCTTAGTGAAAGAAAATGTTTTTTTTTTCTTTTTCTGATGAAGCACAGGAGCTGGTTTTAGACAGCTGTATCCCAAAGAGACCATTCTAGACTTTCTAAGCATCATCCTCTCTTTGCTCGTGTTCAGACATACATCATAATCTGTTATTTCCTACTGCTTCTCTGAGTGACTCTCTTCCTGTTTTCCACTTTTGGTCTGCATGTTCTCCTCTGCATCTGAGAACAGGTTATTTTGCTATGTGCTTTAAACTCTGAATTTCTTAGCCTCCGTCTGCCTTCTGCCAAAGTATAGTTAGTTCAATCTAGTTAGCATGTTATTTTCTTCTTGTTTTTAATGCCTGATTTACCACATATTTTGGAATGTTTTTGTGTTAAGAACTTCTCCGAGATTGGGATTTAACCTAGATGATCTCTCTGACATCTGATTGGAATTTAACCTAGATGAACTCTCTGACATCTGAAATATGCTCTTCTGAAAGCACAAAGAGTGCCTATTAAAAGGAGCTCCTTGACCTCTGGTTGCAGCTGTGGTAGCAGTATTTAAGTATGATAGCGGGGACTCCTCAGATGACTCCAGAACTCACAGGCCTGGGGGGTCTGCCAGGTCTGAAAGGATCTGTCAGCAGACACAGTAATTGTCATCAGCTTGCTAATGCGATCAATCAGAACAAAAGATAGATACAACATCAAGACCGAGCTTTAACAAGTCAGTGCGAATGCTGACTCACAACCATCAGAGTAAACCACTCCACCATAGTTCAAAATATATCAGTGCAAAGCAAGAATGCTTCCCAATATAAAACAAATGGAAGATGTTATCAGAATAATGCTGTATCTCCCTGTGAACCCTCCTTCTAACCACCATAAATTATTTGTCATTCCAAAAGCATTCGGGGATATCCAACAATTCCATAAATAACAACCCCTATACATTTTCTGTTGTCCACAGTCACACTTATTCTGTCAGAGTAATGCTCTTTTCAAACTGCCATCTCTGAAATTGTTCAAGTAGATCAGATTGGCTGAGATTAGGAGAACGAACCCTTTTGGTATACCAGGTCAACATACAAATGCAGAAAAGATACATAAACACAGGAGTCATATAAAGTCATATAAGGAAGGTAGAACTATTAATTCAGTGCTGATCCTTCACTTGCAACCTCCTCACATAAATCATTCTTACAACTTTCTTCGGTCTTAGCACACGCATATTACAAATGAGGAGCACAGCGCTGAGGGTCGAACCACAGCGTTGCAGTATGATGAGTACTGTGAGCTGTGTAGACTTCAGAGAAATGAGCGCTGATTAATCTTGCTTCAGTAACCCAGCTGACCTTACCGCTCTTCTTGTTTCTATAGGGCACTGAAGAACTAGAGGTTCGAATTCTGGTGCAGGCCCGACCAGGCCAAGATATCAGGTCTGTAAACAGCCTACTGTATAAATAATTAAATATATCTGTAAGAAATAGAAAGGTTAGTGATTTTTTTATAGTCATTGACCAAAAATAGTACTGACATTTTGACAGTCTGACTAACAAATCTCCTCAGATATTCCTCACTTTGAGTTAGATCAATCAAGGAAAGGTACTTCCAATCTCATTCTGGTTTTCTTTCCTTTTGTTCTGTACCATGGTTTTCAGACCTATAGGACATGACATTAAGAGAGGGGAATGTGTGCTCGCTAAAGGAACCCACATGGGTCCATCAGAGATTGGCCTCTTGGCAACTGTTGGAGTAACAGAAGTAGAAGTTAACAAGTTTCCAGTGGTCGCAGTCATGTCAACAGGGAACGAGGTAAGAAAAATACCTTTGGAATCAAGGTGTGAATTACTGTTTCTTCTGCAGGATGCGAATAGTTTTGAACAGTGGCTTCAACCCTGTCTTCCAGGTAGATTGGCCAATTGCTGATGAGCTTATGATGACATGAGCGTTTTTTGATGGTGATCAGCCCATAATCAAGTTACCATGTTTACTCCTTCACAGGGTTGTTGATCCTTGCCCTCTCATGTCTCACACATTTTATTTGCCAAAATTTTGATAATGTACCCAACCTTGTGCCAGCTGTTTTCTCCCTGCCAGCATAAGGCAGAACCTATTTGGCAGTCATTACTGAAATGAAATCGACTTGCCAGTCATTGCTGAAAGAGTAATTCCTCTTGAACAGCAGTCCTCTGTAGCTGTTCTGCAATTGCAAATTATCTGCAATTACATTGGCAAATGCTGTGCTGTAGTACTATGTGCCTTCCTGGAATCCTATATGCAACTTATCATCAGTGCCAAAAGAACTTCTCTTGAGATAACACACCTGATCATGCCTTTGTGAAGAGAAACATCTTAAATTTTGATACTATAAACCCAAATTGTCAAGTTTAAGATAATCTAACATGAACAAAATCTCTTACAGAGAAAACTATCTTAATGTTAGGCAGAGGTTTCTGATAGCACATGTTGAAATACTGAAAATCACATATTGCTGGAACTGTATACCACCATCTTATCCCTCTTCGTAAACACATGCCTTACTAATTTAACATGTCTGAATTAATTTAAATTCACAGAATCACTTTACATGTGAGAGATGTCTGTCTAAGAGTATCATATTCAGTCTGAAGAATAACATTTTCACTTGTGTAAAGACACAGTTCTCTGAGGAGACTTGACTGATAATATGCCTGGTTTTATAGCTACTGAATCCTGAAGATGACCTCTTACCAGGAAAGATTCGAGACAGTAACCGTTCAACTCTCCTAGCTACAATCCAAGAACACGGCTATCCCACAATCAACTTGGGAATTGTGGGAGATAAGTAAGTACCACATGTTAGTAAAGATGTCACCTAATGTTC